>NW_023610395.1:0-176234 GCF_013339725.1 Rhipicephalus microplus
GCAAAGTACGGCGACTATCCAGGAGACGGAAAGAGGCACTCGCTCCCCGCGTACCCAGGCACAGCCCGCGCAGCAGCCAATCGGAGAGTAGCAGTACAGTGTCATATAAAATATCCTCACTCAACTGCAGTTTGTATGTACTTCTATAAGACAGCGTCGTCTATTACACTGTTCGGGAGATACTGCCTTTTTTTAGGGGCGAAGCTCCTTATGGCGTGGCTTGTGCGTCCCTCGTAGTACGTAACCACCAGTGGCACATTCCCGAAATAGCGGTCCTTACGATTTCGACCTCCAAGGTGGTTCCGGTGAGAGATTTCTTCTGTGCGTTGTTGAACAATAAAAGATAGTGCTCAATGCACATGTTAATGGCTGCTAAGGGGGAATGAGAGACAGGAGCATTCGGCCTTTAGGTAACGCGCACGCTGCGATCTCCAATAGCAGCTATTGGCATGTACATTGAGCACGATCTGACAAGAAAGGATTGCTACGTTATGCTCGCTGGGTGTAACCTCCTTGGTTTTAGAAAGGTTTAGCGAGCGTTGGGCTGCATAGCCATGAATACAGTGAACTAGTATATACCATGAACTCGAGGTGGTTAAAGGTGGGAAGTAAACCCGAAGCGCAAGCCGTAAGAAAGTGTGCATGTGCCACCTCCCGTTTAGTCCTTGAAATGTCCGCTGGATGGCGGTGCTTCGATATTGTAGCGATGCTGAGGCAGACAGGCTAAAAAAACAAGCAACTTTATTAGGGCGAACTTGTGCCCACAAGTCTAATGACTATGGTCGTCGAGTCCGAGTACCCGAGAGGCACAGATTCAACTAACTTCCTCGTCCTCGTGTTGGAGCGCAGGAACGCGTGGCGCATGCCAGCCGGGTCTTGCTGGTGCTCTTGCCATGATGATTGCGGCGGGCTACTTGGACGTGGCCAACCTGTCGCGGCATTCCCCCTCCTCAGATGCATCGTCCCGATGCTTGAGGAGAGTGAAATGATACATGCGCCCTCTCACTCGTTTTCCCGACGATCTGTCATGATAGGGCTTCATGCGGACTACGTGTTCCACTTCCGTGGGGATTGCGGTGTCTTGAGCTCACGTGTCCCGCGGATCTGACTTCATAAGTGACGTCGCTGATACGGTTGAGTACTTCATAAGGGCCGAAGTATCGACAAAGAAGCTTTTCAGAGAGTCCGCGGCGGCGCACTGGGATCCATATCCACACTTTGTCACCGGGATGATAGAGTGCGTCACTGCGTCGCTTGTTGTACCGACTAGAGTCGATGCGCTGTTGACGGCGTATTCGGTATCTTGCCATTTGTCGTGCTTCTTCGGCTCTTTGCAAAGAAGTCATCTAAGTCAGGTGGATAGCTGTTTTCATCCTGTAGTGGTAACATGGCATCCAGTGGTGTGGTCACTCTTCGGCCGAATACTAGTTCGAAAGGGGCAACGCGGGTTGTTTCCTTGAACGGCCGTATTATATGCGAATGTTACGTAGGGTAATATTTCATCCCACTGTTTATGCTCAACATCGACATACATTGATAGCATGTCGGTCAGAGTTCGGTTGAGGCGTTCGGTTAACCATTTGACTGAGGGTGATACGCCGTTGTTCTTCTGTGATCGGTATTTGTCATGCGCATCAGACATTGCATAAGGTCTGCAGTAAATGCGGTGCCCCGATCCGTAATAACGACGATGGGCGCACCATGTCTCAGCACTATGTTGTTCACAAGAGACTTGGCGACTTCGGCAGCTGTCGCACTGTACAGAGAGTCAGTCTCAGCATAACGGGTCAGATAATCTGTAGCTACGACAATCCATTTCTTGGGCCTGCACATGATGTCGGGAAAGGTCCTGGGAAGTCCATGCCGACTTGTTGGAATGGGGCATCCGGAGGCTCTATTGGATGGAGAAGGCCGGCTGGTTTTACGGCTGGAGTTTTGCGCCGTCGACATTGACGACAAGTTTTCACGTAGCGCTGGCACTGATGCGAGCAACTTAGGCCAATAGTACTTCAGGCGAATCCTGGCGAATGTTCGGCTCACACCCATGTAGCCAGATGTTGGCTCGTCATGGCATGCATGCAGAATTTCCTGTCGCATGGCTGTGGGCACGACTAGTAAAAACGTTTCGCCATTAGGTTCAAAGTTCCTCCTATAAAGGACACTTCCTCGAAGGCAGAACGTGGAGAGCCCTCTGGAGAATATGCGAGGAACTTGAACGTCGAGACCCTGCAGGTGTTGTATAAGCGCCAGCAGATCCGGGTCATCTCGTTGTTGTTGAGCGATTTCGGATCGTCGACAACGCCTAGAAACGGGAAGTCTTCCTCTTCAGGTACACTTGGTCGACGGGAGAGGCGTGACAGGCAGTCGGCATCACTGTGTTTCCTTCCAGATTTGTATACGACCGTAATGTCATACTCCTGCAGCCTAAGGCTCCATCTGGCTAGTCGACCTGACGGATCCTGAGATTTGCTAGCCAGGCATAGAGGCAGGGTGGTCACTGACAGCTTTGAACGGTCTACCTAAAGGTAGGGTCGAAACTTATTTATTGCCCAGATGACTGCGAGGCACTCTTTTTCAGTAGCAGAGTAGTTTGCCTCAGCTTTTGATAGTTTGCGGCTGGCATAGGCTAACACTTTCTCTTGAGCCATTTTGCCACTGGACAGGATGCGTCCGAGGCCGACATGCTGGCATCGGTATGGACTTCAGTGTCGGCTGTCTCATCAAAATGGGCAAGTATTGGTGAACCCTGTAGCCGTTTTCTTAATTCATCAAAAGCTTTCTGTTGTTCGCTTTCCCATGTGAAGGGCACGTCGTCTTTCGTTAGTTTTGTAAGCGGTTCCGCCATCTTTGAGAAGTTTTTCCACAAATCGCCTATAGTAGGCACATAAACCCAAAAATCGACGCACTGACTTTTTGTCTTTGGGTGTAGGGAACCTCTGAACAGCGGCTGTCTTTTCGGGATCAGGACGAACACCATCAGAACTAATGACATGTCCAAGGAACCTCAGCTCTTCGAAGCAGAAGTGGCATTTTTCGGGTTTGATTGTCAAGTTTGCTGACCGGATGGCTTGTAATACAGTGCGCAGTCGCTCTAGGTGTTTCTCGAACGTTGCAGAGAATACCACCACGTCATCCAAATACACTAGGCATGACTGCCATTTCAATCCCGCGAGGACAGTGTCCATCATTCGCTGGAACGTCGCTGGCGCGGAGCAGAGGCCGAATGGAAGCGCTTTGAATTCGTAGAGGATATCTGGTGTTACGAATGCCGTTTTTTCACGGTCCTGCTCGTCTACCTCTATTTGCCAATATCCGCTTTTCAGATCCAAGGAGGAGAAAAACTTTGCGGATCGCAGCCGATCTAGATTATCGTCAATACGTGGCAAGGGGTAGACATCTCGTTTAGTTACACTGTTGAGTTTTCGGTAGTCGACACAGAATCTAAGCGTATTGTCTTTCTTCTTAACGAGCACTACGGGGGACGCCCATGGACTATTAGAAGGCTGGATGACATCCTCCGAAAGCATTCCTCCACTTGCTTCTTAATGATTTCCGGTTCTTTCTGTGACACTCGATATGGATGCTGGCATATAGGCCTCGTGTCGTCTTGCATTATAATTCTGTGTTTCGTAATTGACGTGCGCTGGACCTTCGAGGCAATCGAAAAGCAATCAGAGAATTCTTTTACTAAGGCGGAAATCTGTTTCTTTTGACTGTCCGGAAGGCTCTGATTGACGGTCACGGATGTGTCGATGTTGCAGGCCACTGGTCGAGTGGTTGATGTCGTTAAGCTGCATAGTTCAGTCGCCATACAGAAGTCGTGTAAGTAGGCAGTAGCAGTGCCTTGACCGATGTGTTGAAGTTCATTGGAGAAATTTGTGAGTAGGACATCTGCACGGCCTTTTGTCAAGTGAACAAGACCCCTAGCTACGCAGACACCTTTGTTCAAAAACAGCCCTACATTTGTATCCGCTATGCCTTCGCGGTCGTAAAATGCGTCATTTTCTACGAGCATCATTATGCTGCAGCGTGGCAGCACAGTTACGTCATCATGAACAACGCGTAGAGCAGTTAGGCGTCGCTCCTCAGATTCCTCTACAGGTATAGCTCGTTCAGTCGAAAACGACACGCTGGACCTACGCAAGTTAATTACGGCGCCATTAGCTCGCAAAAAATCTATTCCAATAATGAGGTCTCTTGAACATTCTGGTAGCACAATGAAATCGGCAACGTAAATAAAGACCTGTATTTCAAGGCTTGCGGTGCATCTGCCAAGGGGCGTAATAATGTGACCACCAGCCGTGCGTATCTGCGATCCACTCCACTGTGTCACAACTTTGTTTAACTTCTTCACGATCTTGTGACTTATCACTGAATAATCAGCACCGGTGTCGACTAAGGCATTCAGCTCCCATCCTTCCATTCTCAACCGCAAATCTGAAGTAACGCTTTCGTGGCTGCACCCATTTACCGGAAATACACCGTCGTCCCCCTCAAGCCATATTGGAGGATCTTCGTAATTGATGTTATCAGCGGCCTCACCTCCACAGGTCGCTTGCTTCAGTTTTCCGGGAGTGGACTTGGAGAGCGATGACCAGGCTGCCTTGAAGGTGCACGTGGGCTGGATGACCGGTAGTGCATAGGCGATGGTGACCGTGACCGACGTTGGCGTAGAGGTGGCGAGTTCTGGCGCGTGGACAAGTACTCCTCAATCTCTGCTGGTCGTTCGCCGTTTCGGGGGCACGGTGCATACGACGGGAAGCCTCTTAATCCGGCCTGTCGGTAAGGGCAGAATCTGTACAAATGACCCGCTTCGCCACAATGAAAACAAAGAGGCCTGCGCTCGTGATCACGCCAGACGTCATTTTCCTGGGCCTAGGCTCCACATAGCGATGGCATCCATAGTTTGAATTCCCCATGGTGTGAAGTGAAGAGGACCGAACTCAGGTGAGTCACCTCGAAGACGGCGGCTTGCCCTCTGGTACAGGAGTCACTTCCACGGGGTTGATACGCTGGTCGTCGGGGCTACGCTGTCTTGAGCTCGCGGGGCTTCGATTCATAACCCAGCAACTCCAGCAGAAATGTAGCGATGCTGAGGCAGACCGGCTAAAAAAACAAGCAACTTTATTAGGGCGAACTTGTGCCCACAAGTCTAATGACTATGGTCGTCGAGTCCGAGTAGCTGAGAGGCACAGATTCACTAACTTCCTCTTCCTCGTTGTTGGAGCGCACGGACGCGTGGCGCATGCCAGCCGGGTCTTGCTGGTGCTCTTGCCATGATGATTGCGGCGGGCTACTTGGACGTGGCCAACCTGTCGTGACAATATGGAGAATATATGATGAAAACATGCGAGATGTTGGTACTTGGAGTGCTGAATAGATGGACGAACGGACACACAGACAGATGCATGGATGGATGCATGAACGGACGCAGGCGCGGATGCATGGACGAACGTAGGGACGGACGCACGAACAGACGCACGCACGGACGGGTGGATGGACGCATGGACGGTTACACAGACGTACGCAGGAACGGACGGAAGCAAGAACGAATGGACGGACGAATGCTTCGCCCCACTCCCCATCATTCACTCCGTGGATATGCTGCCATTTTTATTGTGTAGAGGCTATGTTAGTCTAATCCCGCCTTACTTGTGTGTATCTTCTCGCCTCTTCTTCTCTAAGTTACGCGTGGCGCATGACAAGGGTAGACTATGAGGAGATTCTCCCATAAAATTTTCCGTAAACGGGCGTGAAACCGGCCCAACCTTTGTTTGCAAGAACAGATGCCGGGCATGCTACCAGCTGTGCCATGGCCACATATGGTGGAGGATTTACAAACGTGTTACAAACGTGCCTTTTACATCACCCACAATGATCTTACAGTCCTCTTGGCTGGCGGATTGGTGCAGCATGTAGAAGCTGTAAAGTAGTGAATCATGACCATGGCCTCCACGATTAGCTCTTGCAACGCGTCATGTGTTTGTACGTTCGTTCTAGCGTAAGTGGCCTATTTTACTTACACAGTCTCAGCAATCATGTGATGGCGTCTGGGAATGAGATTCAACAGACCCGCGATGAACCGACACGTTCTATCTTAGTCTGAATGCACTGGCATGTCATAGCTCGTTCTGGCCAGCGCAAGTGGCTGTTGTAACAGGCTGTAGCCTCTTCTACTTATACTGTCTCAGAAAGAGAGAGAGAAATCATTTATTGAAAGAAGTTTGTGAGTGAAGGTGGGAGGGTTCCTTATTCCAGGAACCCTCTGGCCTGGACAGCCCGCCGAGCTCGAGCGACGAGTTTACGCTGCTCGACCAGGTCCGGCTGGGAGATCGCAGCCTCCTACGCTTCACTGAGGAGGTCTTGGTCCGCATCTGGTGCTGCTGCTCGTACTCTTGGGACGCTTACTTCGCACTGCAGTAGGAGGTGCACCAGAGTGTCTGCCACTTTGCAGTGAGGGCAGATGTAGCTGTGCAACGTTGACCTCATATGGTGCAATAATACGCCGTGTGTGAACGTGTTGCTTTGAAGACGCCTATAGTCAGTCCCTTCGTCTCTTGTGAGTTTTGGATGTGGCGGAGGGTATAACCTGCGTTTGAGCCGATAATGTTGCAGTAATGCATGTTACGTTAGTGGTATGGCTTTTCTTGTCTGTGATTCTGTTGTTGAGTGGGAGGTGCCTCGGATCTCGTATGGGAATGCCCGATTGACGCATTCGCGGGCTGCGGTGTGTGCCTCTCCATTTCCCTCGAGACCTTCATGACTCGGAATCCACACGATGCATGTGTAGGGAGGAAGATTGTCCATGCGCTTTAGTAGCCTAATCGCCACCGTGGAGACCCTGTCTTTCAGGTAGTTCCGTGCCACTGTTTGTGAGTCAGCAAAAGACCACGATGGAATCCTCACTCGTCTGGGTGGCGAGTGCTATAGCAGCCTCTTCAGCTGTTTCCGCTCGTTTGGCGAGAATAGTCGCCGATGCCAGTACCACGCCCTTGTAATCTGCGACGGTAATCGCGAAGGCATTACGTCTCGGATATTTGGCTGCGTCCACGTATCGCGCGTCGGGTCATTGCCATGTTTTTTGCGGATCATGTTAACCCTGGCAAGCCGCCTTTCTCGGGGATGTTGAGGATGCATGTTCCGAGGGAGCTGCTGAATTTCAAGGCTTTCTCGCAGCTGTGACGATGTTTTGCCTTTGCGTTCTTCGTTGGGTTCTAGGGTGGTCTGGTATCCTGTGCGTCGAAGGACGGCTTGCCCTGCGAGTGACAGCTTGAGTCTCTCGACCTGGTTGATGAAGTATACTTCGGTGAGTTATTCCCATGTATTATGAACTCCCATGCGAAGCAGTCGGTCAGTGGAGGCGGCTGGCGGCAGTCCTAGGGCAAGCTTTGTAGCCTTTCGTATCAGCAGATTAAGTTTTTGTTTTTCCACTGTCTTCAGGTTGGGGTAGGGAGTTCCGTACGTTATCCGGCTGTAAAGGAGAGCTTGTAATATTTTTAGGGTGTCGTGCTCTTTGAAGCCACTGCGGCGATTAGCAACCCTTTGGATTAGGTGGGTGAGCTGTGTCGCAGTGTTCTGCAGCTGGGTAAGGTAGCGGAGCCAGACCCATCTTTATGTATGTGTAGTCCAAGGACTCGAAGCTTATCAACTTGTGGTATTTGGACTCCCTGTAGAAAGACTTGTGGGTCAGGAGTGTCGTAGCTTGGTGGTCTACCCCGGGTGCGTGCCGCAAGTACTAACAGTTCCGACTTTTCCAGAGCACATTGGAGGCCGCAGGTCTTGAGATATCCTTCAGTGATGTTAACCGCCTTTTGAAGTCGGTCCTCCTGTTCACCCGGGCTTGAACCTCTTGTCCACATAGTGATATCATCGGCGTATAATGCGTGATGTATCCCAGGGACAGCGTCCAAGAGACGTGGGAGCTTAAGGAGGGCCAAGTTAAAAAGCACTGGTGATATCACTGAGCCCTGCGGCATGCCTTTGTTAGGGAGTTGAAAAGCTCGCTCTAGATATTGGCAATACCTACAGTGGCAGTGTGGTTGGTGAGGAAAGCCAGCATATAGGCGTATGTCTTGGCACCGCAGCCGACATCTTCCAGGCTACGCAGAATGGCTTCGTGGCTCACATTGTCATATGCGCCCTTTACGTCCAAAGCTAGAACAGATGACTTACTGTGCTTGCTCAAGCGGAGAAGAATATCTTCCTTTATCTGCAAGAGGACGTCCTGTGCGCTGAGCATTTGGCGGAAGCCGAACATGGTGTTCGGATAGTGAGCATTGTCTTCGAGATGTGTGGTGAGCCGCTCGTTTACCATGTGCTCAAAGAGTTTGCCAGCGCAAGATGTAAGGGAAATGGGACGAAAATTCGCAATCGAGATTGGCTTGTTTGGCTTGGGTACCATGGTCACCTCTGAGTGCTTCCAGGCTTGTGGTAGCTCGCCCTTCCCCCAGCAGTCGTTAAAGTGCCGAAGGAGTGCCGTCAACGCCCGGGGCGGTAGCTGTCGTAGGATCTTATTGGTCACTCCATCTTTGCCTGGGCTCGTGTTGGCGCGTAAGCTAAGCAAGGGCCGCGTGTAGCTCTGCCAGCGTGAAAGGCCTCGTCTAGTGCTTCGTTCGGTGCTCCTCGGTACTCTCTGGGCATCAAATTGTTGATGGAGGGTAGCTTGCTGTTAACCAAGCCACAAAGTTTTTCTTGAAGTTATTGGAGTAACTGGTGCTCTGTGCCCTCATAGTTGTGTATGAGCCGCTGAATTGTATTCTATTGATTAGTTTTGGTGTGGGTGTCGTTGATCAAGGCTCGAAGAATGCATCAAGTCTTCTTTGTGCTCAATGTCCCTTGAAGTTGTCGCAGAAGGACCGCCAGTTCTGGCTCGCAAGGTTTTAGGCGTACTCCTGTGCCTGTCTAGTGAAAACGGCGATGCGGCGCTTCAGCTTACGGTTGAGCTTTTGCCGTTGTCATCGTTTTATAAGCGATCTTCGAGCTTCCCAATGAGGTGAAGGAGATGATTATCGACCTGCCGGATTGTCCTCGTTCAAGTGTATCGTTTGGTATTTCCGTCAGCAACACTTACAATACTGTTTAACCAGGCTTCAATGTCTTTGATAGTCGAATCATCATCAAGGTCATTCCTGTAGGCGGTCCAGTCCATGAGCCGAGCATTTCCTGTCTTGAGCGAGCGGTGAGCTTGTTTGACCTCTATTGGAATTATGTGATGGTCACTCCCTAGAGTGTCTGGTTAGCCTTGTCCACGTTGCGTTGTGCACGTCTCCAGTGAACGTGAGATCAGGATTAGTATCCCTCTACACGCTGTTGCCAACTCGGGTTGGATGGAGCAAGTCATTCCACAGCGTCAGACCGTGTTGCTGCGCAGCGTCATGAACACACGCCCCCTTCTTGGGTGGTGCTGTGATAGCCCCGGGCCGCGTGTGGGAGCATTGAAGTCCCCAACTATGACGAGTTCGGTTTGCCGTTAACCATTTGACGGAGCTCGTGGACGAAGTGTCGTATTGGTGTAACTGCTCCCGCGGAGGGCTGTAAAGGTTGGCCAGGTATAAGCTTGTTGAGTCTTCCGAGTGGGATTATCTCCACGATGGTGTCTTTCGATGCCAATGTCGTCAATTTCATGAGCCTGTGCGGTTAGAGTCTTCTTGACTAGAATTGCGGTGCGGGGTGAGCAGTGCTGTATCCAGGGAGCTTGATTTTTTCTGTGTGGGTTTCCTGCAACGCGATCATATCTGGATTATTTGTTTTAACATATTCTTGCAAGTTTGCAGAACGAGGTCTGTAGGATCTGCAATTCCAGGGCCCAATTCGAAGAGCGGGAAGTGGCTCAGACTGTCTATGTGTGGGAGCTGCCATTCTGGCATTGATTCCCGCCTGGCGCCGGTCGTTTGGTGCTTTCGATCGAATTCCCGCTGAAGTTTCATCCCCTAAAGTTTTTCGCTTTTTCCGTTTGGTCCTTGATTGCTCCACCAGCTGCTCATGGGTAACGAAATTTTTGCATGCATATTTTATGAAGTTATGCTGTTGTGCCATGAAGCGATCAAACTTGGTGTCGAGTGTGCTTACAGTACGGGTCAGTGGGTCTACCTTTTCCATAATTTAGTAACCACTTTCTCTATGGTTGTGTCTATGGATGCGAGGAGTTTCGCAGTGAGGGCTTTCCTCGAAAGCTTCAAGGCGTCGTTCGACGAGGTCGAGCATCTTCGCTTCATGTGCTTGCAGCCTTTCGTCTACCCACTTCATTATTCTGGCTTCCGTCTGCTTTAGTATGCTGTAGTCAATTTCTAGTGTGCTACGCTCGGCTGGTGGGCGTCGTTGTACCCTCCGTTGTAGATCTTGGACTTATTTTCTAGAGCCCGGATGGTCGCTGTCTGAGCAGGCGAGATGGTTGAGGCACTTGTAGTATTTAGAGAACTGGGCCCGTCACTACCGGTCACCGTGGCGGCGTAACTGATTCCCTTAACGGACCGAAACCGTGATGGCGTGCGGGATCCCGAGCGACCTTTTTTCTTAGAGCGAGAGCGACTTCGGTCTGATTTTGGGGGAAAGGGGGGCCCATGAAATTTCTGGTGTGATAACTGACCCGGGTAAATTATTGCTGCAAGCACTTCACTGATTCTCACGGGCGCGGGCGTTATCGAGCTGCTGGCGTCTTACTTGATAAGAAGGGGGGTTGCTGCGGAGTTCTTCTTGCTTCCTTTCGAGCAGTCTCATGGTCTTCTCCGCAGATCTCTCACATCGGTTGGCAGTCATGTGGTTCTGTGTCCTTGTCGTGGCCGCATTTGTAGCAGAAAATCGCTTTCGGCTAAGGGCAGATGTCTGTCGGTGACCTAGGGCGCCACAGGTTCGGCAATATTAATGGACTTCCGGTGTGGCTTGCATCGGTAGTCTCCACTGAGGGTACGTCACGTAAAAAGGAACGTGCTGCCCGTCGAAAGTGATAACTGCAGCTGTGGAAGATACCAGCATGCGCACGCCAAGGACGTGGTATCTTGGGGGTCTACGCGAAGTCCTGCAACAATCTCTGTGGGGCTTGTTCCTGGTTTGAGGCTGTAGATCCCTCCGCGGCACACATCATCGGGGTGTCGAATGTGCGGATTAACTTGATATATTACTCCACAGAGCTGTATAGCATTTATACTTTTCAGTTTGGAAGCTCGTTCAGTACTTGCTGTGCTTGCGATGATCACATTCTGTACTTTCTTCACCTGCACTCGCACATGGTCATAGAAGCCCTGCTAGGCCAAGCCACTGGATCTTCCCATGGCATGTGTAACCTCGATGAGTGTTCGTTTTGAAAGATCTAGTCCTGGTTGCGGGCGGAATACAATTTTGAAGTCATCAGTAGGGAATGGCCGCATCCTAGTGCTGCGTTGACGTTGCGATTGAGATTCGGCGTCTGGCTTCACAGGTTGCGTAGCTCGTTCTTCGGCTGACTTTTCTTCTTTGGCTGACCTGCCTTTACAGCCAGCTTGAAGCCACTCAATGTGGGCTTTGCCTGTCGTTTGCCACTATTTTCAACAAACGTCCATTGTGATGACGTTCTTGAGTTACCCTCCGTGTTGTCCACTTGCATAGTACTCGGGTTTTCTTGACGTGGATTATACGTCTGCGTTTCCATGAGAGTGTTAGCTCTTTACCTCAGACGCTGCGTCTCTGTGTTGCGCGAGCAGCGTGCTCGTGCACCTACGAGACGTTGGCGTCCATCTCGTTCACAGCCCTGTCCTCGTGCCACAGCGGCGTTCGCGTGCAGCGCGTCCTCTGAATTCTTTGGCGATGTTGCGTCCCAGCGAACAGGCACAATATGTTTAGAGTTCAATATCTAGTAAAAAAATCACAGCATATCCACGGAGTGAATGATGATTGGTGGGGCGCAGCGTTCGTCAGTCTGTCTGTCCATTCGTTCTTGCGTCCGCCTATCTGTGTGATCCTTGGTGCATCCGTCTGTTTGTTCATTCGTCTGTCTGTCCGTCCATCTCTTTTTGCGGCCATCCCTCTGTCTGTCCATCCGTCCGTGCGCCCCTCTGTCTGTCTGTCCGTGCTTGTGTCAGTCCGTTCGTCCGTCTATGTGTCTAGAGAAAACTCCAAGCACAGCCATCTTACATCTTTCATCATGTATTCAACATATACAAGTGCCCCCATCCAGCAGACATTGTAAGGACCGCTATTTCGGGTATGTGCCACTGGTGGTTACGTACTGCGAGGGACGCACAAGCCACGCCATAAGGAGCTTCGCCCCTAAAAAGTACACTCACTGCGATGAGTCTGGTGTCAAACGATGCCTTGCAACGTGAGGAATCCCAGGTCACTAAACACGAGCAGTGACGAGGCAAAGTTGCACAGAAAATAGCAATAAGAGCAGGAGCCCGTGTGAGGTGCGACTACACACCTCAGCCCCCTGGCGGCTTTTTTCTATACTGTCTCAACAATCATAATATGGCATTAGGCAACGATATTCTGAAGACGCACGATGAACGGGCGCGCGGTATTTAAGTCAGAACGCACTGGCATGTATTACCGCCTTCGAATCTGCGTAAGTGGCTGTGGTAACAGGCTGTGGCCCCTTCTATTTACACTGTCTCAATGACCATGTGATGGTGTCTCGGAACGAGATTCAGCAGACGCGCGATAAACCGACGCATTGTATTCAAGTCAGAATAGTCTGGCACGTGTTAGCGTGTTCCAGAATGTGTAAGCGGCTGTTGTAATACTATGTGGCTTCTTATACTTACACTGCCTTAGCAATCATGTGATGGCGTCTGTGAACGAGAGACGGCACACGCGCCATGAGCGCACGGGCTTTCGCGTGGTGGCGATGAGCCCGCTTGCCGTGCACGAAAGAGAGTTCGGGGTAAACAAGGGCAACTTCAGTGAATTGATAGTGAATTGACAAGGATGCGTTAGCATTGGGCAAGGTGCACATGATGAACGCCCCTATAAGTTGACCATGCGCTGCTCGCATTCTACTTATGGTTCCCGTTAATGGGAGATTGTGTATTTTTATGTCACCATTACCTCCACCACAGAAGCATTAGGCACAGAAAGATTTTTTTTAATGCGAAGCATTTTTAGTGTACTTCGGTGACTTTGGGCGTATCTATCTATCTATCTATCTATCTATCTATCTATCTATCTATCTATCTATCTATCTATCTATCTATCTATCTATCTATCTATCTATCTATCTATCTATCTATCTAATCTATCTATCTATCTATCTATCCATCCATCCATCAATCCATCCATCCATCCATCCATCCATCCATCCATCCATCCATCCATCCATCCATCTATCTATCTATCTATCTATCTATCTATCTATCTATCTATCTATCTATCTATCTATCTATCTATCTATCTATCTATCTATCTATCTATCTATCTATCTATCTATCTATCTGGACGCCTATGACTTTTAGCTCTCCTGGCCGTTTCTATTATGGTATCGATACCAACTTGGTATGGCATAACATGACTATACGAAGAACATATTTCAGTAGTCATGACATAAAATAATGACATGTATGTCATGAATGGCATGGTATACATTTAATGGTGGTTTCTGCAGCTCTTGCAGTGGTTTCGTTCGCAAGGCATGTTTCGAAACTGGTACAGTATGACATGATTGCATGGCGAACACACGTGACAGACCCTAACATAAAAATCATCACATGCGTGTCATCTAACAACATGACTACATGCCACGCTCATGATGCTCTCGCGGCCATTTCTTTGCGTCACATATACCAAATTTGGTATTACCGTACGTAAATGGATGACGAAGGTATGTGACTGGCGCAAACATGATTATCATGAGATGCCTGTCATCTAACAACTGACTACAAGCCCCGCTCATGATGCACTGGCGGCCGTTTCTCTAGCTTCACTTATACCAAGTGGTATTACGGGACGTTAATGGATGACGAGGGTACGATACTGGTGCAAACATGAAAAACTTGAGATGTATGTTATGTAACAACATGACTACATGCTACGCTCATGATGCGCTCGTGGCCGTTTCGCTATAGCTTCACATGTACCAAATTCGGTATTACGTGACGCGAACGGACGACAAGGTAAATGACACATCTAAACGTGATAATCACGACATGCGTGTCATGTAACGACATGACTACAAGCCACACTCATGTGCGCTCGCAACCGTTTTGCTAGCTTCACTAATGCCAAACTTGGCATTACGTGGCGTCAATGAATGACGAAGGTATGTGACTGGTAATAATCATGAGATGCATAATAAGAATCATGAGAACATAATAATCATGAGATGCGTGTCTTGTGAGAACATTACTACGTGCCACAGTCAAGGTGCCAATACATGTCGACGTGACGCGGTGCGCGTGCTCGCTGGCGTTCATTTCGTCGCGTCACGCCGGTGTTGCCACGCCAGGCGCCGGTCATATACTCGCAGGCGTGCGCCACGCTGCTTTGCTTTGACGCATGCACGTTTCAGCGCGTCCGGCGCCCCTCCATCACGAAAAGAGGGAGACGCAGTTATGTCTGGGTAAACGCACCAAGGCGAAATGCAGCATGTCGCATTTCGCGCTGGTTACCATCGGGCCACGCCGACGAACGCTGGTCACGCCTGCGTCAGACTATAGAGTGCTCGCGTTTTGCTTACGTAGCCTCGCTTTGCGCAGCGTGCGCGCGGCGCGTCAACGCTACATTGGACAATAATGGGCCCTTCATGATGCGCTCGCAGCCATTTTGCCAGCTCCACATATACCAAACTCGGTATTACATGACGTCGATGGATGACGAAATATATGACTGGTGCTAACAGGATGATCTTGACACGCGTGTCATGTAAGAACATGACAACAAGGCACGCTCATAACGTGCTCGCGGCCGTTTCGCTAGCTCCGCATATACTAAATTTGGAGTCACTTGGTGTAAATAGATGACCAAGGTAAAAGACACATCCAAACAGTATAATCATGACACGGAAGTCATGGACGGCATCATATACCTCCACCTCGTGACTTTGTGCTGATTTTAAAGTGGCATATCAAAATCTCTCATTCGTGCTTCGCATAATATTGATTCCCACTGTACGTGGAATCTGTCAATTTTTTGAAAGGTGAAAATCTATATAATGCCGTAGCAGCGGATAACGTTTAGCTGTGCCTCCGACAAACCAACAAGAGATTAATTTTATCTTAAGGCAGTCTTACTGAGCTGGTCTTTCCTGTTACCCCAAGGTTATAATACCCGCCTAAATCCCCTGGATTCCTCTCCGTACTTACTTCAAATAAAGAATGCGGTTTCTTCGGGAGGCCTCAGAAAAAGGGCATAACGCTTCTTAACGATCTCTTTGTTTCGTTGAAACTGACACCATTTCAGTGTACAGAAGTCTAAAAGAGGACGATTGAGGGCGTAGCATTGGCGTCCAGTTTAAAACCTTGTGGAGTTGTGATGGGCAGACAGAACTTCTTTGGTCAGGTTTATAGTGAACTAGAATATACTCGTTCAGTGTAGTCAAGGTCTACTACGACCCCCCATATTTGGGTACTTGTATGCTAAAAAGTTCAATGCAGAAGAAATTTCGCACAATGCTTTGATACGTGCATTTAAAGAAGTGTCAATAATTTTGAGTACTTCGTATTCAACTAATGGAGAGGAGTTAGCCGTCCTTTGAAATGATGCAATATTGTGTATTTAGACCCAGGGGGGGGGGGTTAGAAAACATTGGCTAACGATTAGAGTACAGGGTACTTTACTATGGGTGAGCTTAAAGCCGTTCAGTGGGCCTCAGCAAATTTAAGAACCACAGCACATTCTTCCGACCGCAAACGAGCCAATTATTCAATGTCACACCAAGGTTCAGTCATTGTGGAAAGCCTTCAGGCTCGCACTGGTTATGCTTCATACTACATCCGTCTGTTCATAAGTATTTACTCCTAAGCTAGCCGCTAAAAATTCAAGAAGAGAAAAAAAGGAGTTTCTGGTATACACTTTATGCAAGGGGCCACAAGAAAAGAAAAATTTGAAACTATGGTGTGTAAAACGTCTAATAAGTATTCCTCACAACGCAAGGGGCCAGATAAATAACAAAAATCACTGCATATTCACAAAATGAGTACGTTAGAGGTGCTCGCTCGGAAATAATCGGGTAACCGCCGAATGCTCTGTACACAAACCTGCTAATATTTATAGAGGTGAAAGTGCTGTTATATATACATTACATACACCATACTTATTACTTTCCAAGTGGGTTTCTTTCTACATTTGACGAACTATATACGTCATATATATATATACAAGACATGTTCTTTTGCAAAGTACACCACCCGCAGGACTTTCCGCTTATTAAGTCCAGACGACTGGAATGAATGCACTGGTGTGCATGTTTACAGCGGTCCTCGTATCCGTGAAGGATTTCACACTGCGGTCAGGAGAAGGTCGTGTTCCTTTTCATCAATGTGTGCCGAGGGACCACTCGTTGACAAGAGCACCGGTGAACTCGGTCGAACTGTCGACGTCTTCTCGCTGGGCACGAATGTACTGTTGCGTTAGCGTGGGTAACCTGCGCTACTCGAGACGCCGAAACTCGCCCAGCATGTCCTTGTGTTCGTTGGAAGTCTTGTGGTATAAGTGGCAGTCCATGGTGGCATTGGTCAGGCAAACGTTGTAGACGTCGGTACAGTGGCTCAGTGCCACGTATACCAGTGCCTGCTGGTACTTCTTGCTGTCCTCGTATGCTGACGAAGAATACGTTACCCGTTGAGACTTGTGTAACGTTATGGCAACGGCTTGCACGAGGGGAACCGTTTGCGTGTGCAGGAAACACCCGTATTTCAGTCGGAGGTGAGCGTGACCATGTGAGGTTTGTTTGGTAATCAAGACAGTTCTACATCGTAGACGTTTGACATGATTTCATTGGCTCGTAGCTCTGGGTTTGATTGATTGTCAGCCGTCACCGCTTCGGCCTCCTGCGCTGTCAGTAAAGAGTCTTCGCGGTAAGCCCGAGCTACTGCTGCGTTGCGAGCCCGCCACGATGCTTGCTGCCTTGGCTTCGGCGGTGTTGACGCGGCCGAGCGGTAACGAAGATATTCAACTGGGTCAGCTCCCAGCATAGAGTAATGAATTGAACGTGGCGAAAGTGCTGTGCACCGAGAGTATTTCTGAAATTACCGAAGACGTGTACACGTCGCCGCTGGACAAGGCACGAGCATAGGAAGCTTGCCAAGCAGGCACGTATAAAAATTGGCCTTATATCTGCACGTGAGATTGCAGATGTCGTCGAAAGATGATAGGCTTGCGCCTGGAGAGAGTAACCAAAATGTTTATTTGATGTTCTGCGCAAGAAAATTGGTGAATTGTATTCTGGAGCCGCTGCTTTAGAGTTTTTATTTGTGCAGCGAAGGCAAACGAGTGCATCGATGTACGTTAGACACGAGCGCTATCTGGCAGTTATCATTGAAAACGAAGAAAGGCGTGTGCGCCTGTCTCGGAGGCAATAAGGTGCAGAACGCAAAGCGACGCGCAGATGCCACCGCCGTGTCGTCTTAGCAATTCATTGGAAACACTTGCCTTTTTTGAGTATCGCGTTCCATTGTCAGCGTAGCGTGATAAACGCTACGGTCCTTAAAATTACTTATGTATACCTTCTTTAGTATAACGACACACATACAAAAAATTTACGTATTGTTATGGTGCCTCAGATATGTGCAATCATTTCTTTATAATTTATGATCACACAAGTGTAAACGCTCAAACTTGAGAAATATTGGTGAGTGCTGCGCATGGGTTTGGCCGTTTCGAGTATTTTGTGGGGCATTTTGGTGTATAGTTATGGTAGATAAACAGACAAACTTACAGATAGACAGACACACCAAACATTTTGCATCGAAGTACCCAAAGCAAGACTATCGTCTTTAATAGCAGAGAGCATGGCTATTGTCTACAAGACAAAATCCACTGTGGCTGCTTGCTACTCGCGTTCGTGTCGATTTTCCGCGATGTTCTTTTCATCTTTTTAGATGCGGAGCATCTAATACTCGAGGCTTGTAGTGCGGCGCCGTCCGCAAGCTTCCTCCTCCTTCTTCCACCATCTGTGCATCCCTTCCTCCTCTACACACCGCGCGCGCTTCACTTCTCCACCATCTGTGCACCCTTCCTCCTCTACACACCGCGTGCGCTTCTCCTCTTCACGAACGCGCGCATGCGCCGTTGCGCTTCTCCCCCTTCTTGAACATTCGACAGCTGACAGTGCATGCGCCGTCGCGCTGTATATATACTCAAGGTCGGTGCTCGCTCGCTCAGTTGCCGCTCGTCGGTTGGTTTGTACGGCGCGTCGACGTCCGAGGTCGCAATGATCGACGTCCCTTCGACCAGCGCCGGCCAAAGTGTTGGCGGAACCGCAACCAAGTCGTCGTCCGAAGACAAGGCAGCGCGGAGAATAGCTCGCGACGCCGAACGTAAACGTCGGCGTCGAGCGGAAGATTCTCAACTTAGAGAACGTGAAGCCGCTGAGAGACGTCAGCGTCGAGCAGCAGCACCGGATTCGGCCGCTTTGAAACGTAAGCGTCGACAAGAGGACCCGGACTTTCGAAAACGGGAAGCCGAGTGCAAGCGTCGGCGACGAGAGGCCGATCCCGATGCTGCCCGCGAGCGCTCATTTAACACCCCTCCTACAACCACGTTAACCAATTTAGCCAGCGACCCAAGTAAGTCGCAATTTAACACCCCATTTCACAACCACGTTAACCAATTTAGCCATCGACCCAAGTAAGTCGCACTTTAACACCCCGTTAACCAATTATATGCTCCGCATCCTCCTCAGTGTTCCCCCGAGGGAAGCTGCGGGCAATTTTTTTGGTGTGTTCGTGAAAAAGTACGCAGAACGTTCGGGAGCACTAGAAATATTGTGCGCACAGGTGCTCGAGGAGGTTTGTCACGTGGTATATTTGTATTTCTTGGGAATTTGTAATTACCAGAAAAACACTAATACCTGACAGATATAAAGTTCAAAACTGTCTAACCAGACATCTTTCAAACCGACCTACAACTTTATCATTGAAATTTTCATCTATTTTTGTTTCTTGCAAAGTTACTTAATTAAACAGATTTAATGAAACAATACTTGATAACACAAAAATAGCCTGGCTAACTCCAGGCAACGGTAAGCAACATGCCTTTGGTCGCGTCG
Organism: Rhipicephalus microplus; assembly: GCF_013339725.1. NCBI lineage: Eukaryota > Metazoa > Arthropoda > Arachnida > Ixodida > Ixodidae > Rhipicephalus > Rhipicephalus microplus. The sequence continues at coordinate 19,172 of NW_023610395.1, forward strand.
TAATCGCGTGTGCCGGCATATTTTTAAACTCTGGCTAAAGTTACCCTGGATACCCTGTATATGCTGAATATATGATAAAAATATGCGAGATAGCGGTACTTGCGAGTGTTCACTAGATGTACGGACGGATAGATGGACGGACAGAAAACAGATGCACGGACGGACACACGGATGGAAGACTGAACGCAGGGAAAAACGCTAAGACGAACGCACAGATGAACGGATGTACGCAGGGCCGTACAGACAAACGGACGGACGGATTGACGCACAGATGGTCGCATAGACAGACGCAAGGACGGACGCTTCGCCTCACTCATCATCACGCACTCCATAGATATGCTATGAATTAATTTTTTTCGGCTTGAGTTTTCATACTCCCCTCTTCTTCTCCCGAGCGTTCGAGAGCATACCAGCTTTTCTAGACTGCTTAAACTTCCTACCTGCACTCGCTCTCCTGTTCCTAACCTTAGATATTACCACTTCCTCACTGCAGCGTTGCAAACCAAATATTTATTGGCCGGCTCATTTCCCTGCCTTTCCAGTATACACTTATCGATCTCTCTCGATTTTTTTTCTTTCTCGATACTAGTTTCGAGTTTTTGGCCTGTCCCTGGGATTAAGCGCATGGCACTATGTCCGAAATCACAATCATGCATACTGGTCTGATAACATGTATGTCCCAGAGAAGACAAGTGGGTTAGGGGGAGGCAGAAGGTTTGGTGGGTAGATGAGATTAAGAAGTTTGCGTGTATAAGTTGGCAGCAGCAAGCACTGAACCGAGTTGACTGGCAGAACATTGGAGAGGCCTTTGTCCTGCAGCGGACATAGTCAGGCTGATGATGATGATGATGATGATGGTTGTGGTGGTGGTGGTGATGATGATGATGATGATGATGATGAAGGTGGTGGTGATGATGATGCAACACCCAGGCCTTCATCGATTCGGCTCCACCGAAATGGCAAAACTATGGCCGGGATCGAACCCGTAACCTTATTGGCAGCAGCCGACTACCAATACCATGGATCCACCATGTCATTCGATTAGATACAAATTTGAGCGAACACCACGTATTGACATTATCTCTCGTCTGAACGCTTGTATGAATCGCAGTGCGACGGAGTACCCAGAACAAATTCATTGCAGAACTGTTTTTCAAGCCATTACGCCTACCTTGTCTTACAATGGCTGTAGCAGTGAACGTCAGCAGCTGTAGGAATGAAGATAGCGTCTTCAGAATTTATGCCAGAATGTGTGCATACCTGTATAAACGTTACTTGCGTTTGCTTGTGTTTATGTCTGTACTCGTATATATCTGTATAAACGGGCGTGTATGTGTGTACATGCAAGAATGTGTATATGTCCATCCACGTGTCTATACGTGTGTATGTGTAAACGTTTATGTGTATGCACGTGCGAGATAATGTACAAGTGTATATGTGAGGTGCCTGTCCACGTATGCACGTTTGGTCGCGTGTACGTGTGTGCTTGTGTGTGTGTGTGTGTGTGTGTGTGTGTGTGTGTGTGTGTGTGTGTGCGTGTGTGTGTGTGCGTGTGTGTGTGTGTGTGTGTGTGTGTGTGTGCGTGCGTGTGTGTGTGTGTGTGTGTGTGTTTTAAAGGAAGACTAAAAAGGAACGCTATGCAGTAGGCTTATTAGGAGTTTCATTTCTAACAGCAAGACCACTATTTAAATAATTTACGAAATTCAATATAATGCTCGACTTTGCAGCAAATAATAAACATGGAAAAGGGGCAACTAATGCCAAGTGTACACGGTTAATAAATACGCCTTTCACCGAGACGACATGCAAGACGAAATGTAAGAACCACGTTGTTCGAAGAAAATATGGAAGTGTCACAAATTGCACGTCGGATACCATTCAGTTTTATGACTGCACCCGTATTAAGAAAGCAGCAGTGCATAGTCTCAATCCAGGGCTCGTTGATTTGGTCCTCAACATTCGATAAAGCACGTGCCATAAGACCATCATATAAGCCAAGACCTAATGCTTGAATCCGCGGGGCTTAACAAAGCTAATTTGGTTGGGAAAACTCACCAGCGCGAACGGCTCAGACTGTAAAACCGTAACAGCATGTACTGTCCACAGTAACGTCCCGTGGCCGCACAACAGCGTACTTTATATTCTCCCAACGGGACCCTACGCATGCCCTTCTGTGCGCGTCTGCGTACGTGGTCATTACTGCGGCTTGTCCTTTTCTCGCCGACCAAGATTACGCATCGCGTTCTTTATGCGTTAATTGCGTAGTACTATTCACAACAGCGAGGTAAAAATATAAAAGCTGAATAAGTGATGTATGGCGAATGCACTTTTTCTATAACATCTCCACAACGAATTGAATTCGAAACGATGCAGTTCGCTGAAGACGCGCTACACAGCGTGAGAGCGCAAGCGAGTTCGTCGTTTTGTTATCATCTGGCATGCGCTGCGAAGTAAACAGCCCGAGATCCTGGCGTGGAGAAAAGAATTATGCTCGCGTTATTCATAGCAGCCATTAGATGCCCTTAAAAAGTTGGTGACAATGTCACATTCCCTTTGTCTTCTCGTCTGTCGTCTACGTATCACTTTGTTTGCTTTTACTCTCCTTATCGTTGCTGGTGTTGCCATTTTTGTTGTTCTGGTATTTTTTGTCTCCGTCTTTCGCTCATTGTGCTTGGTCCTCTCAGTGTACTTAGTAGCAAAACAGAGTAACCGGAATTGCAGAAAAGAGAGTGTTGCAACTAAGCATCAGCGTAATCTGCCTCTCTTACATTTCGTTCTTTCTAAAGGACCCCATATTGCGTAAAAGTAACGAACAAACGTACCTGAGTGGCAAATTTTTGTGAAAACTGTCCCTAAGAGCCCATGCAAAAACAAATCATTCATAAATGCGCCAAAGGAAAAAAAGCACCACCTGAATGCTGACAGCTCCTATTTCGTACGGCTTATGTCGTGTTTGCATCATGTTTATGCAATGCACATCATCTTTTGCAACTTCTTTTCTTCATTTTCTGCTATAAAGTCATCCTATAAAAAGAGCAACATAAAAAAGTGCTCTGCGCCCTTCAGATATGACACAGTACTTTTAAGTTCAGAGGTATGAATATGACTGTGAGAAGCTGTACGAAATGGGTTATAACTCTGTGTCACTAACTCAACACACACCACCAGTGCATCACCCACTACGAGGCTCCCTTTTAACTATCGAGAAAGAAAAAACGCACAGTGTCTGCGTTGTACCGCGTATATGCTTTCTGGTCTGCTGAACTGATGGCCATTTATTATTTATATGTAGACTATGTATTCACTACGAATCACTACCAGCAGAAACTTTCAATCTTTATGCATAAATATTCAGATTGAGCCTGAGGCAAACAGGATCTTCAAGAAAAAAAAAGTGCACGCATAATGGGGCATTATAAACATTAACGCCACGCCTGTCGCTCTACGTGGTCGCTGTATTTAGGGATTAAGGAGATTCGTGAAGTCAGTGGTGTTCCGCGCTTAATCAGTGACAGTTGGGGAAGAAAATATGCGCGCTCTGCGTTTTGACGAGACTACGTGACGCTCACGAAGCTTAAATTCCATCAATTACAGCAGTAAACTGTGATATAATTGACAGGAAACAGGATTACTTCTTTGAAGAGACGGTGCATACGTTGCTTTGTGCGCTCGCGCGGCAGTGACTTTTCACATTTGCTGCATAAGTCTGCGATAGAAGAAAGGGAAAGGGAGAGACAGGAATTGGGGTGCTCAACTAAGCCATGTGTGGTTTGCGACCCTGCGTTAGGGAAGGAGAGAAAGGCTATCAAAAAAAGAGGCTGACACACATTTACATTAGAAAGAAGGCCCAACATTATCTCAAGCCGAAGTACAACGTGTACGATTCCAAACCATTGAAGTGACTTAGGTACATCGTATTATGGTCGCACAAAACACGACTATTGTGAGCGAATATACTAATTAAAAAGATCATATAAGAGAGATCACAAATAATAACATTGATAACAATTCGTGAATGGCACGACAGCCTTTCCAGAGTAAGTCGCGTGGGCTTCTTTTAATAGACTGACGAGGCATAAGAAAAGAGTCGATTTGTTGGCATTTGGGGGGGGGGGGCGACCATGTGTCCAACGTGAAGTGTGTATTTAGAAAAATTGTTATACCATGAAGGGTCACGTCAATAACGATTTTCATAACAAAATAAATTATGCTCACTAGACATGTTTATGATAACAAGACAAAGATTTGTTACATGAACCTAAAACATGAAATAACGTGCAGGCAAAACGCGCAATCGATGCTGCACTAACATATGTACACACACACACACACACACACACACACACACACACACACACACACACACACACACACACACACACACACACACACACACACACACACACACACACACCACACACACACACACACACACACACACACACAGGCGCGCACGCGTCTGTGCTGATTTTTCCTGAAGATATATGTATACATAGGTTTTCCGAGCCCTTGAATGGGAAGAGTTAGAGATAAAAGTTGAGGGAGAGTGCCTTGTTAATCTGCGCTTCGCCGATGATATTGAATGCTGAGTTACTCAGGGAACGTATTGCAAATTATGATGACGGAGTTAGACAAGGAGAGCAGAAAGGTAGGTCGAAAAATTAATCTACAGAAAACGAACGTAATTTACAACAACCACGGAAGAGAAGAGCGCTTCGAGAAAGGTGCACTAGAAGTTGTAAAACACTACGTCTACTTAGGACAGCTAATAACCGCGGAGCCTAACCACGAGATTGAAGCAACTAGAAGAATAAGAGTGGAGTGGAGCACGTTTGGCAAGAACTCTCAAATCTTGACAGGTACATTGCCACTATCCCTCAAAAGCAACGTATATAATAGCTGCATCTTGCCGGTACTTAGCTACAGAGCTGAAACATTGAGACTTACAAAGAGGGTTCAGCTTAAATTAAGGACCACGCAGCGAGAAATGGTGTAAGGTCTGGTGGTGCAGGCCATGGAAGCGAGTCTTCTCGGTCTCAAACGGCGCGCTTCCCAAAAAGCCGATTCTCGGGAAACGATAATCTCGGCGTAAGCGCGCCCCTCTGGCAAGGATAACGCGGTCAGTCGTGGCTTCTAGAAACCCACTAAATGGTCCCCGAACCTCGGAATGCCGGCGGGTGACGTGAGAACAGTGCATAGCCACCCATCAGTCAGGTTTAGAGTCCGCGGGACGGCTGTCGCGCTGGACAGCGTAGTCATCCCGCGGTAATGGAGGGGGCCCGCAGCCGAACGGCGCCACCATTGTGTGCGTTCGCACAGTTCGCGGAACGTGGTGTACAGGCCGGTCCGTTCGTCTCTCTCTTTCCGACCAAGCAGTCGAGTGCGGGAAGAGGAGAGGGAGAGGAGGGGACGGCAACAAGTGTGTTTTCTGTCCAATAAACAGACTAAATTGCTTTGGTTGGCCGAGAGGAGAAACGGGAGGGGCAACCGAGGTATTAAAACCTGGCTTCCGAGTCCTCGCGGCGGGTTCTGGTCGCAACAAGGAGTGCTCTGCACTATCGGCTCTGCCGAGGCAACATGCGACGGTTCCGGTGGTCAAGTCTTGTAAATATGTACATAAGTTTGTGTATATAAAATCGAGTTGTTGTCACGTTTGAGATGTGCTGGCTTCCATCTCTGAACAAGCAGCAGCAGCCACGAGAACACAAGACGGACACCGAGAAGCAACCAACCTTCCACTCCCTTCTGTAGCAACAGCCGCGACGCAGCTGGGAGAGCTCTGCTCAAGGGAACAAAGGGAGTGGGGAGAAGGCTGAGTTTTACTAATGGAAAGGAAATGGTAAGTGTAACCTTAAGAGACAAGAAGAGAGCAACATAGATCAGGGTATAAACCAGGTTAAGGATATCATAGTTGAAATCACGTAGAAGAAATGGACATGGGCCGTGCATGTAGCGCATAGACAGGATAACCGCTGGTCATAAAGAGTGATAACTGGATTTCCAGAGAAGCAAAGCAGGTTAGGGGGAGAGAGAAAGTTATATGGGCAGATGAGATTACGACGTTTGTGGGTATAAAATGTCAGCAGCAAGCACAAAACCGAGTTGACTGGCGGAACATGGTAGAGGCCATTGTCCTGCAGTGGACGTAGTCAGGTTGATGATTATGATAATGATGATTATGATATCAATGATGAGGTTTATGATATGGATGATAATGATGACGATGATGATGATTATGATATTGATGATTATGACGATACATAAGCTGGTTGCATAGAATAGAAAAACCAGGAATAAAGCGTAAATATACATTTTCCATAATACTACAAAATTTCTACGAGTACTAAATGAGACATAAGCTTATAAAAACCACGTCGGCCGAAAGACTAGCTTCAGGCATCTATGTTTACAACAAATAATCTACTATTCAGAGTACGATGTACACTGTGTGTTGATAAAAAGTGTTTATGATTTGAAGTACTTCGCCCTCGTCTAATGGAGAGGAGAATGCCATTCCGGTAATAAAAGTAGAGCCATCATATGTGTTTAGAAAAAGTGGTAAACGATTTAGAGTTTTCGCTACTCCATTGTAGGAGGGCTGAAAGCCCTCTCATGGGCCTCACACTTGCTGAGGCCACATGGACAAAATTTATGCCCTGGCCGTTTATAACAGGCGCGCATTACAGGCGTATGCTACCATTCTGTTTGTTTAGAAAAAGTAGTTGGCAGTTTAGAGTAGGTGGTACTCGACCATGGCACATCAACATACTAAGACAACAATGATGGTTTGCGTGGTATCATTGAACGACGCGTACTAGGGACCATATAAATAATAAAGCACCCTCAAGTGTCTCTGGTTCCGTCTTCCTACTTTGTTTTGGATAAAACGACACGGTTCTTTCCAAAACCATGTAAAAGAAATACGTTATTGTCTCTGATCCTTTTAATCCATGACAGAAAAAAAGAAAACATAGGAGAGACCTCGGTAGAATGTGATAATATTTTCCCCTCTAATACAAAACAAATGCCCCTTCGATATTTAAATAATCAGTTACAAGATTACTTGACTCATATGCCCATAAACAACTTTATTGCGACGGATGCACGCGTATCTAACGAAAAGGTAGGAGTAGGCATACCTTGTACTTCTCTCAACTGGTCTTTTTCAGTTTGATTACAAGACTGTACGCCTCTATTCATCGCTGAACTATTTGTTATAATTCTAGCACTTCGTAAACTTCTTGCTAGCGAATCAGAAGCAGTCATACTTACTGATTTTCTGTCAGTATGTACAGTACTATCTGCAGCAAAACATTTGACATTATTGAGTATGAATAGTACTTTATTACCAGCAAACCTGAGAATATTCCCTATGCTCTGGGTACCTGGCCACAGCGGGATTTACCCGAATGAGATGGCAGGCTCGTTAGATAAAGCATCTTTAAGCGGACCACTCTTACCTATTTTACCTGATTTCGCTTATGTAACAGCACTCAGATATAGAAATGCTTGTTTACACAAGGAAATAGAAAATTTATCATTGAATAAAGTCAGAGACTTTGTACATCTGAGCTTTTGCTGGAACAAACATTGGTGTGTATCTCGGCAGTTGGACATTACAATCACCAGATTACGACGCAGAATTCCGCATCTGAATTATTACTTAAATAAGCTAGACTCACAGTATCTTCCTTATGTCTCCTTTGCACGGAATCACAAACGATAGATCATTTTTATTCGGTCACCGATATTCTTATCAAAGGAAAAAATACCTTGTTGAACCAATTGAGAAGCAAAGTTTAAAAATAAACGTGGCAGCAATTTTGTCCTTTGAAGGAATTACATTAGGTTATAGCCACAGGGACGTCTGCTCTGCTGTGTGTGTGTACGTAATTGCAATAAAAATATTACCTTGTTTGTCTACTGTTGTTAATATTTTCGGCTCCGAGACTATCTGAATGCCTGACCCCAAGCTCGCGTAGCATTTTCATACATACTTTACGATTAGTTTTTTTCTTTAAACTGAAACTCTATTTATTGATTTCAAATGCATAACTAATTAACTTGATGATCCTGCCGCCAGGTTCTTAGCCAATCCCCCTTTGTGGGCGAGTGCCAGCAAAGCAAAAGGCTCATCATCATCATCAGGCGTCAACAGGCCAACATTACCTGAAGTCGCTTCCTGTTTAATACATGTGTCTGTTCACACATGATGATCATCTCCCTAAATGCCCCTCGCCTGTTTTCACGTGCGGAAGTCGAGTAAATAGTTCGCAAAGTAGGGGGGGGGGTACCGCATGAACGTTGCGTAATTGGGTATTGTTTGGGATTACTTAGTTGTTATTTCGTCTTATTTATTTTTGTTCACTTATTGCAGCAGAAACGTTGCCTTCAACGCCAAGTGAAAGCCAAGACGCCTATGACTGAATTTCAAACGCGTAATTCACTGGCCAGTCGACGGTTGTGCAGCGCGACCAGTCTTTTACTAGTAGAGGCTGCTTGCGTCGGCTTTGCGAGTCGAGAGAGGTGGAGGCGAGCGACAATTCAGCGGGAGTCTTCCTTGACCGGCACGGTACCCGAGCATGCACAGTGGGGTGTGGACGGCACCTATGAACAGCGCCACCGCCGACGCCGAAGCACTACATCGTGTGACTAATGGTGTCATTGATTGGCAGATCCGCGGTGGAAAGAGAGAGAGATTCTGGAAAGGAAAAGACGCAACTTCTGCAGGCCTAATTGGGAGCACGGCTCAGCGTCTATAGGGGTGAGATGGGGCATTAAAGATGTGGAGAAGAGAGAAGAAGAAAAGCAGTGGCGTCCATGACCGAGAATATGGCGGGCAGCTTGTACAGCCGGTGGTCCAGTCTAGTGTCCTCCAGGCAGCGAAGACCTGGGTGTCATGCCGTACAGGGAGGATGAGGTATCTCTGTGTAGCCACGGGAGAACATGGCGATGGAGTGCGGCGAGCAAGACGTCTCGTTGTGTGCGAAGGGCTGAGCAAACACACAATAGGTGCTCGATGGTTTCATCTGCTCCGCACACAGTGCACGCCAGGGAACAGGCTCTGCCAAGAAGATAACGCCCGGCCGCTGGCTCGGAGTAGCCGATGCGTAATTAAAGTGGAAGGGACCTATTTCTCTTAGTGAAACCCTGGACAGGCGGCCGGGTTGGTGGTTTCACCCTGGCTACACAGTAGTCAGGGTGGCAGAGTAGCAACAGCCTCCTCAATGTGAGCCTCGAAAAGTGTGAGGCGACCGCAGCTCGGCACACATAGACGGCAGGGTGATGTGCTTCTTTCGTTAGGGCGCCTTCCTGCTCGTTTCCATAGACTCCCACTTGAGACAGGACCCCGTTCAGAGAAATATCGGCGCCACTGGTAAGAAGCACATTCAGCTTGGTGACGAGCAGCTGTGTTCCGAAGCCAATCTGTTCCGGCTTCGCCATGGCCAGCAGCGCAGCTCTTAAGTCGCGACGGTAGTTATAGCGCGAGAACAAGACACGAAAGACACGACGTGTCCTTCTTGTCTCTGTGTCGTCGTTTTGTTCTCGCGCTATAACTATCGTCATGTCATACCAACTAGCCCAAGCTGCCACACTTCTTGAGTCGCACGCGAAAGCCACGGGGCACGTTGGGGAATTTTCTGCCAGGAGGTCAACTGCCAGGTGGAAACCGGCCGTCTCTGCAGTGATAGAGCAGGCCGAAAAAGAGAGACGACAGGAGACTGTACAACCAAGTGCTGGAATCTCGCAGGAGGTTGTGGCCGAGCCTGCGTCTTGGATGACGGAACCGTTCGTGTACGCAATAAGCCTTCCAGCCAACTCTTCCTCTAGCTTAGAGAACGATTCCTGCTTGATAGCGCAAAAGAGTGAGCGACGCTTCGAGAGCCCTCCCAGACCGGTGTTGATAGCCAGTGGTTTTTCTGTTGATAAGGGAAGAGGGACGGCTGGAAGCACTGGTCTCATAGCTGCTAAATAGGTCTCCAGCAGCTCACCCATCTGAGAATCTGATCGACTTTGCAGCCGGGCAAGCAAAGGGCACCCATCAGGCACATGGGATACCTGATCAATATCTAGGAGATCACGTTGCTCTAGGAGCAGAGAGAGGGCAGACACGGGCCTCTGCCAGAGTGGCTTCAATTTGAGAGGATCGCGGCAGGCCGAGAAAACAGGGAATAAAGCCTCTATGCAGCAACTCGAGATGATCCAGAAGCCGCCAAGGAAGTGCCTTCACAAGAAAATCGTACAGCGGCCGTGATGTTTCTGGTGCTGTGTAAAGACAATGGGCTCAGGATGGTGAGCAGCCGCTGCCGGTGAGGAAAATGCCCTTCACTGCCCTCTAGGTTCTCTTCACCAGGCCTTAGAGAATGAGGAGCCCGGGACAGCTGATGATCGAGGCGAAGCCCGAGATAGGTCACCGCACTCTCCAACACTATTGTGGTGCCCTCGATGGTTATACGGGCCCCCTGCTGACTGGTATTGGTTTAGGGTGCACAAGAAGTGCACCCCAGACCAATCCTTATTCAGTATAAAAATGGGTAAACAAATGGCCCCGTATCTGCATGTTCTCTGCAAATGTCGTCGAAAGACGATAGTCTTTCGTGTGGAGGTAGTTGATGTTCTGCGCAAGAAAATCGGTGAATGGTATTCGGAGGCGCTGCATTAGAGTGCGTCGAGCGTGCAGCGGGAGCGAACGAGCGCATCAAGTCACGTCACACGTGAGACATGAGCGCCATCTGGCAGATTTTTTTTTTAAAGCGCGTGGCTCTGAGACGGGTGTGCGCGCCCGTCTCAGAGGTGATAAGGTGTAGAACGCAAGGTGACGGGTAGGTGCCACCACCGTATCGTTTTAGCAAAGCGTTAAAAACACTCGCCTTTCCGTGCAAGCGTTGCTTGGTCAGCGCAGCGTGATAAGCTATCGTTTTAGCAAAGCGTTAAAAACACTCGCCTTTCCGTGCAAGCGTTGCTTGGTCAGCGCAGCGTGATAAGCGCTACGGTCCTTAAAATTATTTATGTATGCCTTCTCTAGTAAAAGGCGCGCATGCAGAATATATAAGTGTTGTTATGATGCCCCACACATGCGCAATAATTGCTTTTTAATCGACAAGTGCACAAGTATGAACGCTGAATCTTGAGCAACATAGGTGGGTGCTGCGGATGGTGTCGACCGTTTCAAATATCCAATGCTATTAAGAGTGGACAGACAAATGTATAGAAAGACGAACCGAACTTTTTGCGTCGAAGGTCCCCAAGAAAGACTATCGTCGTTAAAAACTAAAGTAGCGCTATTCCTGTCATTGTGCAGGCTCCTGTCCCATGGCGTGCTTAGCATTAGTAAACGACGCTAGTTGAGGGGCTGTATGGCTCTTGACCACAAATATCTTTCCATTAGAGCTCAATTGGGCGGTGTGGTTCTAGGCGATGCACTGAAAGATTGATTGAGAGAGAAAAATTATGAAAAGTAACGTTAAATAACGGCGTTGTGACGATTATATAAGCATGTGGCATGCAATGGCAAAAAAAAACGTCACCGAAATCACGCAACACTCAACGCGAGATAGCCAACCGTTTGCGTGCAAACGCGCTCAGCGGTGACACTTTCGATGGCAGCGCCACTGCTGTCCATGGAAACTCGGTGGTGCTAAGAATCTGCAGCATTACGTACTATCTTTTGTGAAGCTGTAGCAAACGCTATATTGTTTGTCCACTTTCGCGAACATGGGCTCTTCGAACAGCGATGAACACACGGCGCCGCAGTGCCCGAGCTTCCCAAGAATCTGGCCAGTCCAGTGCACCCGCGTGCTTTGACATTCATAGTTTCCTGATGGACACTCTAGAGGCGCTGCTGTACTTGCTGGGAGAGGAAGTAGAGGTGAAAGAGTGTGGTTGGCGCTACTTTAGTTTTTTTTAATGGACTTATTATTATAAACTACACAGAGCTGCCAACTACTAGTGGCTTTGCATTCTAAAAGAACTTGGCTTCTTCAAATTACTGCTAGATAGCATTTATATTGTGACGGAGCGAGGTCTTGGCTTACAGGACAGCGTCCACCGAGAGTCGGCAGCCGAACAAGATGTCTGAGTTGCCTCTCGTGCAAGCGCCTAACGCACAGGCGTCTTCTTCATCTTCGCTAAGTGCCACGCTTGCTCCTGTCGATGATGCACCGTAACATCACTCCCCTGCGGCGGAAGCGCCGTCACGGCGCTTAGTACGGCGGCGACGAACGAGGAGGGTGATACGGTTTCAGTCTGGAAACGTGTACAACGTCTGTCTGGAGTGAGGTGGTCGAAAAGGCATTGTTTAGGGGTGCGATCTCGTAGCTCACGTCACTAAGTTGTCGTAACACTTTGTAGGGGCCATGGTAGTGTGATAGTAGCTTCTCTGATAAGCCGACTTGGCGGTTTGGTGTCCAGAGAAGTACCAGAGACCCCGGCGAGAAGTGCACGCTTTGGTGGCGACTGTCATAGCGGTCTTTTTGCTGCGCTTGCGACAAGTGCAGCAGATCACGGGCAAGCTGACGGGCTGCATGGGCTCGAGAAACGACATCGCTGGCGTACTCAGTAGACAAGGGGGCAGCCAAAGGAAGGAGCGTGTCAAATGGTAATGCTGGATGTCGGCCAAATAGCAAATAAAACGGCGAATAACTAGCTGTGTCGTGCCGTGAAGAATTGTACGCGAACGTGACAAAGGGGAGTGCTTTGTCCCAGTCACGGTGATCTGGCGAAACGTACATTGACAGCATCTGCGTCAGCGTTCGGTTCAGACGCTCGGTCAATCCATTTGTCTGTGGATGATAAGCGGTGGTAAGCTTGTGCTCAGTGGAGCAGGCGCGGAGAATATCATCCACAACACGTGAAAGAAAGTACCTTCCTCGATCAGTAAGCAGCTGCCGCGGAGCGCCGTGATGAAGAATGACTTCATACAAGAGAAAGTCAGCGATGTCAGTGGAACAGCTTGTCGGCAGTGCTTTAGTGATGGCAAAGCGTGTGGCGTAGTCTGTGGCGACTGCAACCCATTTATTTCCGGAGGTGGACGTAGGAAACGGGCCCAGCAGGTCAAGGCCAACACGGAAGAATGGTTCCGTTGGTATGTCAATGGGCTGTAGGAGGCCAGACGGTAGCACAGAGGGGCGCTTGCGGCGTTGGCAGCGGTCGCAAGCAGTGACGTAGCGAACCACAGAACGATACAGTCCGGGCCAGAAAAAGTGACGTCGCACACGATCGTAGGTACGAGAGACGCCTAGGTGACCGGCTGTAGGTACGTCATGTAGTTGTTCGAGAACGCTGGTACGCAGGTGATGGGGAAGCACGAGTAGTAATTCCGGGCCATCAGCGTTGAAGCTGCGACGGTACAGAATGTTGTCGTGCAGTTCGAACAGGCGAACGGAAGGGTCTGTCGGAGCAGAGGTCAGACGCTCGATAATGGAGAGTAACGACGGGTCACGTCGTTGTTCGGTGGAGATATCACCCAAAGCGTGGATGGAGAGAACGCAGGGGTCTGAATCAAGGTCTGTCAAGTCGGGCGTTTCAACCGGATAACGTGACAAACAGTCTGCGTCTGTGTGGAGGCGTCCCGACTTGTAGTGGACCACGAATGAGTATTCTTGCAGACGGAGCGCCCAGCGACCAAGACGTCCAGATGGGTCCTTTAGCGATGACAGCCAGCAAAGAGCGTGATGGTCCGTAACAACGGAAAAAGTTCGGCCATACAGGTAAGGCCTGAATTTCGCCACGGCCCACACTAAAGCTAGGCATTCACGCTCAGTGATGGAGAACTTCCGTTCGGCAGGTGAAAGAAGACGACTGGCGTAAGCAATCACGCGGTTCTTCCCGTGCTGTCGTTGGCCGAGGACCGCTCCAATTCCATGGCCACTGGCATCGGTCCGAAGCTCTGTAGGTGATGCTGGGTCGAAATGGGCCAGTACTGGTGGCGTAGTCAGCAGATGGATAAGAGCCGAAAAGGCGTCCGCTTGCTCTATACCCCATGCGAAGGGAACGTCCTTCTTTAAGAGATCAGTAAGCGGTCGAGCGATGTCGGCGAAGTTGCGGACAAATCGACGAAAATAGGAACATAGCCCTACAAAACTTCGGACGTCCTTGGTTGAGCGTGGTTCAGTAAATTGTTGTACTGCTCGCACCTTTTCGGGATCTGGTTGAACACCATCGGCACTGACAAGGTGGCCGAGTATGGTGATTTGGCGACGTCCGAAATGGCATTTTGCAGAATTGAGCTGGAGAGCAGCTCTTCGAAAAACATCCAGAACAGCTGACAGACGTGTTATATGGCTGTCAAAGGTGGGCGAAAAGACGATGACATCGTCTAAATAACATAAGCAGATGGACCACTTATATCCTCGGAGAAGGGAGTCCATCATGCGCTCGAAAGTTGCCGGCGCATCACACAGTCCAAACGGCATGACTTTGAACTGGTAGAGGCCGTCGGGCGTAACGAAAGCGGTTTTTTCACGATCCATGGGGTCGACGGAAATTTGCCAATAGCCGGATCGAAGGTCAATAGACGAAAAGTATTGGGCACCATGGAGGCAATCGAGGGCGTCATCAATCCGTGGCAAAGGGTAGACATCTTTGTGGGTCACTTTGTTTAAATGGCGATAGTCCACGCAAAAGCGCCAGCTGCCATCTTTCTTCTGAACGAGCACGACTGGGGAGGCCCAGGGGCTGGATGAGGGTTCTATTACGTCTTTAGTAATCATTTTATTCACTTCATTTTGAATTACTAGGCGTTCCTTGTGAGATACGCGATATGGACGCCGCCGTATAGGACTGGCATTACCAGTGTTGATCCGGTGAGTCACTGCAGTTGTTTGGCTGAGAGGGTGGTGGTCAAAGTCGAAAACGTCTCTATATGATGTTAGCAGACTACGGAGGCTGGCAGCTTGCACTGCAGTGAGGTCGGGAGCAATCATCTTGTTAATGTCATCTGCAGGCAGAGTGTAATTGCGGCCAAGACAGGGGGATGTAGTATCGGTGTCCAAACCAGTAACGTTGCAGCTGTCAAGTGGAGATAGGGTGGCCAAAGACATGTCTTGCGGAATAACTTGAGTCAAGAGACTCACGTTGAGTAGTGGTATAACCACTGTATTATTAGTGACGGCGACAACAGTGTGAGCAAGGGCGACGTCTCGGGCCATCAGTACGTCGACTATAGGAGTGACGAGGTAGTCACCGTCGGGCACATGACGTGAGCACGACAAAGTGACATATGTAGCAGCTTGCGGAGGCAAGCGAACGTGGTGACGAGAGCGTAAACGGGGAGAATAGTCTGCTGGAAAATCGGCAAACTGCGGCAGTTCAAGCTGAAGAGCACCAGTGGCACAATCAATGAGCGCAGAATGACGTGACAGGAAGTCCAAACCAAGTATTAGGTCATGAGGACACATTTCAATGACGGCAAACTGAACTAATGTAGGATGACCAGCAATGGACACACGGGCCGTGCACATCCCTTGAACATCAGGGGTCCTCCCATCAGCGACACGAAGTTTGTGGGAAGCGGCAGGCGTGAGCACTTTATGTAGGCGTCGGCGAAGGTTCGCACTCATTACAGAAATGTGCGCTCCAGTATCTATAAGGGCAGAAATAGGCACACCGTCAACGGCAACGTCTAACAAATTTTGTCTCGTCGGAAGCGTCAAGAGAGGATTTGTGGAGGGAGTCGAAGATGCAGCGTCACCTCCGGGCGCTGCACCGTTTAGTTTTCCGGGTAGGCAGGAGCGGGGTTGAATGGAGATGACGGCCTGCGAGTCTGCGGTGAGCGAGACGACTGGCGACGTCCTGGAGGCGAACGCGACTGATGACCATGCGGTGACGGAGATCGGCTGTTGAACCTTCGGTAGTTGTTTTGCGGAGAAGGCTGCACGGCAGACGCGAAGCGGGTGCTGTCCTGTCGGTAGTGAGGTTGAGATGAAGTCCGAGGTGGCGAGGACCAGCGGTAATTGCAGTAACGGACGACATGACCGATACGGTGGCAATGAAAACATATTGGTCGATTGTCGACGGTTCTCCACGCCGCAGGGTCGCGAGATCGGGCCGTGAACTGCTGCTCGCGATAGGACGAGGGTGGACGCCATGAAGCTCGCTGCGGGCTGGGCAAAGCGCACACCGAGGGAATACCTATGCTGGCGAGTTCTTGGCGGACGATGGCTTGAACCATGTTAGCAGTGAGTGGGGTGGTGTCACTTGCAGTGGTGTGAGCCGGAGCAGAGGCAATGGCTTCAAGTTCGCGCCGTACAATTCGGGTCACCTGATCCGATGAATCTAGAGGTGGTGGCTGTGTTCTTGCACGGTCTTCGCAAGATGATGTTGCAGCCGTATTCGGAAGGCGGGTGAACACGCTGTTAATCCGCCGGCTCTTCGCTTGCTCAAAGCGCCGACATTCTTTTATAATGGCGTCCACTGTAGAAAAATTTTTGCAGATGAGGAGGTTGAATGCGTCATCCGCAATCCCCTTAAGAATATGCCCGACCTTGTCAGCCTCCGGCATATCGGCATTGGCTTTGCGACACAACGACAACACATCTTCTATATAGGAGACGTAAGACTCGGTCGAGGTCTGCGCCCGAGACGCGAGCATTTTGTTCGCGGCCATTTTTCTTCCAATCGGCTTTCCGAACAGGTCTAGCATTTTCTCCCTGCACACTGCCCAACTCACAAGTTCTGTTTCATGGTTCTCATACCACGATTTGGCGGTTCCCCTAAGATAGAATAACAGGTTTGCCAGCATAAGAGTCGGGCCCCATCGGTATCGAGTACTCACACGTTCGTACTCTGCCAGCCAATCTTCAACGTCAACTTCATCTGGATCGCCGGAACCGCTGAACGTGCCAGGATCCCGCGGGGGTTCGAGCACAAAGGTTGTGGTCGCAGAAGGAGATGTAGTTACCGCATCATCTCCGGCCGCAGGAACACCAGGAGCAGATGCAGACGCCGTACTCTCCGTCATCGTTGTGGAATGACCCTTCAAACGTCGGCCGCTGCGAAGTTCCGTTGCGAGGCGGTTACCCAGCACGCTTCCACCAAATGTGACGGAGCGAGGTCTTGGCTTACAGGACAGCGTCCACCGAGAGTCGGCAGCCGAACATGATGTCTGAGTTGCCTCTCGTGCAAGCGCCTAACGCACAGGCGTCTTCTTCATCTTCGCTAAGTGCCACGCTTGCTCCTGTCGATGATGCACCGTAACAATATCTCACCCAGCATCTATTCACCAATTCTCTCTCGCAGAACGTCAAATAAACATTTTATTCTCTCTCCAGACAAAATACTATGGTCTACCGACGACCTTTGCAAATGAAGCACGCAAATAAGCCGCCAATTTTTCCCCCTGGTAGCAAATCACGCGGTTGTAAGAAATAGGAAGAAACGAGCACTTTTGGGGTACCCTACTTTCTTTATTCCAGAAAGAAACTTGACACTCTAACATTGCTACTAATATCTGGTGAAGGAAAAATAGAGCTTCTGCATGAAAGTAAGACATCATCATTCAAGCGAAATCAGAGACGATAAAGGATCAAGCTGTGAATTCATTCCACAGAAGGGAACGTGTGCCGTTGAAGCCTTACAAAACACAATTTTATGGTGTCCTTGTTTTTGTTCTATAGTGAAGCAGTGTCGCAATACCCATGCACTGAGAAACAGCTCTGACTGACCAGAACCGAATCTACATTTTTAAGCCATTCCCACGATTCACAATACTCCAATATAATATTTGTCTTACGAGTCACCGCACCCCCGTCTCCTAATTAACATTGCACGAGTCCACCTAAATCTGCCCCAGCTTGTCTAGGCAAGGAACGTAAAGTTCACATCCATCAGCGTCCGGATTATACACCTCGCGTGCGGCCGCTCGTTTATGTGCACCGTTGATGGAATGGCGAGTGCTAAGCCTCGTCTCGCGGAAATGAAGCTGTCTTCCTGCCTTTCTTTTTTTCCTTGGCTTTTTAATTTCTTTCATACAGAGCCGATATCTCTCTTGATACTATAGCCCAAATGACTGTTTCTACGTTTTTAGTACTTCGTAGATGTGGAACAGCTTCTTTCAATGGTTTTTGTTGTACTTTGTTGCTTTTGCGATGCTGGAAATGGTTTCTTATTTCGTAAAGCCCACATGGCAAGATAAAGATCGTTTGTTTTATCCCCCGCTCATTTCTTGTTTGCGGGGACCAAATGGAACTACAAGGTTTCAGAGAGAAAGAACTCTTGTTTCTTGTCCGCTTCGCTTATCTCTTTTTTTCCACAACATTCATCTGATCTCCTGCAGAAGGATAGTATTTCAACGGTCCCGTTCTGCCGTCATAAAATAGAGCCATAGATCAGTGATTTCTTAATGACGTCTTCCCTTTTCGTCTATTTAAGCGCTCACTCTACGTTGTTCCTTACTGGGGTTGTCCCTACTGCTTGCCGTTCTCGTATTTCTTCATGATCATTTTTATGCCCAACGCTGACCATCTGCACCCATCATCGTTAAGGGACGCTGTCACAACGGCACCAGAATGGCGTCTTCTGATTTTGACGAGCAACTGGCGGCTATTTCGTTTCACTCTCTTCTCTGCACACACGGTTGTGTTGACTACGACAAATCCATTTCTCGTAGTTGCGCAGCTGGTAATCTTTCGCGATGACAGCTTCACACCCTTGGCCCCGTCCCGTAGCCGAGACTATACATTACCTACTGGCACGACTTTTTTTCTTTTTCATTGTCCCCAAACGCTCAATGGACCTTTGGAGATCCCCCGACTAAGACGGTAAAGGTATAGATAAATATTGCAGTCGTTCCTTTGACTCAAAAGTTTCGCGCCAGGAACGTGTTGTGCAACGTCTGTGGCA
Organism: Rhipicephalus microplus; assembly: GCF_013339725.1. Taxonomy (NCBI): domain Eukaryota; kingdom Metazoa; phylum Arthropoda; class Arachnida; order Ixodida; family Ixodidae; genus Rhipicephalus; species Rhipicephalus microplus. Next base: position 38,012 of record NW_023610395.1, read on the forward strand.
TCTCCCGAGCCATTTGTTTTGTAGTACTTTTGTTGGGAGTTAAGAAAGAGAATTTACGTGGGTAAGTGTAACTCTGCGAAGTGAAATTCCAACCATTCACGTTTGCAGGCCACGATGTCCGCAAATGTTTTTAAATTTGAGGAAGGTAGGCAATTCAAGCGAAAACGGCACAGCATCGTGTCCGGACTGTGCGTCAGCCATCTTTGAAGTGAAATTCTCTAAAAACGCGTGTGCATGCCACATATAAAGTAATTTTTTATAGAGAGAAAGGAGGGCTAGAGGAAAACAAAGTTTGAATACAAAGAGAATTTGATGGATCTGCATGCATAATACATACTCCACATGGCAATGGAAAATGGCTGAGGAGTTGAAGGGAGCCGGAAGACTGCTACAGATGAGTGATAAAGCAGAATATTTTGAAGGTAGTCGAACAAGTGCGCGAAACGCTGTACAAGAACTCCAGAAATTCTGCTGTGACGTACAAGACGATACCGAGGGACAGAAAATAGCCTCGACTACTGGGTAGTGGTGTAGTGAGTGCTTAGTTACTTAAGACGGTTGGCATGTTGAACCGATTACGTAATTTCTTAACCAAGCTAAAGAGGGAATTGTATTTTTCAATAGTTGATTCACATTTTATTTATTATTTGTTAGTATGGGGAACAGGAATTAAGACCAATAGTGAGGAACTGTTCACATTATAGAGAAAGGCAATAAGACTACTTCACTAGGGATATATTAAAGACACGTCAGAGCTCATGTCAAATTATCAAATTCCGCAATTCCACTTTATTTAAAAGTTGAAACTGTCTATGTACGTATATTGGGAAGTATTGGGAGACTGAGGCTCATTCTGTCATCACTACCTAAACAGGAACATGAGTCTTGACCTACGTAGAACGTGCGTAGTTCTTGAGAGAACTCGTACTAATTACAGTATGCAGGCAATTGATTACCAAGTCATAAAATAATGTAACGAGCACCCTGAAATAATATAATTGGCACGATCTTTCACCAACTCTAAATATTTTAAATGAACAACTTGGTCCTTCTTTGACATTTTGGATAAATTGATATTTTGGGCACGGTTGATTGGACTATAGTCTCCCGCACGGTGTGTATATATGTGTGTGTATGTATAATATATATATGTATGTAAATGTATATATGTGTATATATTTGTATATATGGCCGTGTAAATGCGTACGTGTATTTATAAATCTGCAAGCGCATTCGCATGATTGTCCTATTATTCCTTGCTTTTTTTGCGCGCAGATGGGTCCACTTTGTGAAATAGTATTACTTGTTATTCTGGGCATTTTCTCCTGCAGAGCTCTGTTGAAAGCTGATGGCTGCTTTTGTGAATATGTACATTTCATGCAATTTTTTTCGATTGTATATTGTGAATGTCAATTTAGCACTACCACCGTTACGCCCAGCGCGAGCAGGACCTCGTCAGGAGGCAAACCACCTCCTTTTGTCCTGACCATGGTCAACGCAATTGTAGTGTCCAAGAAATGAAATAAATAAAAAATAGAAGAGTGGCTACTTGGGCTGGTTGGTATTGCACTTTTTAAAGAAATGTACTTTCTTGGTGCTCAGAGAATGTTTCAGAAAAAGACAGGTAGTGCAGAGCGTACACTGAATATAGCCGTAGAATGACAATACATGAGGCTTCCGAGACAGAGTGCAGGTAACGTTTTTGTGTGATAGCAAGGAAAAGGTTCATCAGCCATTTTACTTTGCCAATCTTCATGAGTACTGAAGCTGTACTGCGCGTGGCACTCAGTCAACCCCGAATTTCGATAAAAGGTGCAGAGAGGAGCAGAATTTCTGCATTCGGAGTCGTATTTCTTCAAATAGTTCCTCCTTGATGTTCGTGAGCGAAAGTGTGGATCAAAAGTTATTTATTTTATTTATATTGATATATTTGACTAGAGGGGAGTCAGGGGCCTCACACAGTTTTTATGACATGTACCTGCTAGTGGCTTTCTGTAGCATCGATATCTCTCCACGAAGTTACAAGCAGGCTAAGTATGTACATATTCGTTGTAAAATGAAGGATGAACTACACCCTGTATGTAAAGCTGATTCATTTGATTGATATGTGGAGTTTAACGTTCCAAAAGCACCATATGATTATGAGAGGCGCCGTAGTGGAGGACTCCAGAAATTTCGACCACCTGGGGTTCTTTTAACGTGCACCCAAATCTGAGCACACGGGCCTACAACATTTTCACCTCCATTGTAAATGCAGCCGCCGCAGCCGGGATTCGATCCCGCGACCTGTGGGTCAGCAGCCGAGTACCTTAGTCACTAGACCACCGCGGCGGGGCTGTCTGTAAAGCTTAAAATAGCGTGTAAACTGGAGGCCTTCTTTGAAAGCACTCGGCGATTTCAAGGCGATGATTACCTACATAAACATCGTAAAAACTTATGTTAGCATTTCTTCGACGCGGCATCGCACTAGAAGGACATACTCTTCAGAGATCACTTGCGCATCACGGTATTGGTCTCTCAGTGGATCTTTTTTAGCTACATCAATCATTATGTCGAACAAGGAGTAGCTGCGTTTTTAGGTGGATCTTATGTTGTAGAGGCGAAGCTCCTTAAGCCGTGGGTCTGTGTCTCTCTTGGTACGTTAACACTCTGTTCTGACTCACTCAGCAGGTGTGGACAGACGGACAGATAGACAGACGCCCAGATGCAAGGACGAATGGGCAGACGGACATACGGATGGACACATGGACGGATTCCGAGCCGGACGAATGGATGGTTGCACGGATAGACAGCGGAACGGATGGAAGCACAAATGGACACACAGACAGACAGGACGAGTGGAAGCACGGACGGACAGAGAGATGAACGGACAGACGCACAGACGGATGAATGGACAGATGCACGGAAGAATAGATGGACGGATAGACAGACGTATGCACAGACGTACGCACGAACGTATGAATGGACGGGCAAACGGTCGTACACATGGTTGGATGGATGGACGCTTCGTCTCAATGATCAATATCACCTCCGTGTATGTTCTGTGAAAACTGCTCACGCCATCTTGTTATATTATTCTCAAGGACATATTCACACAACGCCATCTATTGAGCAACTCATAAACTAGAAGTGACTACATACTACTACAGAGAAGGAGGAGGAAGAGGAGGAGGAAAATGAGGAGGAGGAGAGGAGGGAGTGACTACCGGCCTAAAGTGCTTCACCGTTAAAACTCAATATGAATATAAGGCATGTCTTACGAAGGCTATCATATCATAGTTGAAATCATAGTTGGTATCATAGGATATCACAGTTGAAATCAAAAAGCGGAAATGGACTTGGGCCGGGCATGTAGCGCGTAGACAGGATAACCACTGGTAATTAAAGGTACCTAACTGGATTCCCAGTGAAGGCAAGCGGGTTAGGGGGAGACAGAAGGTTAGGTGGGCAGATGAGATTAGAAGTTTGCGGGTACCAATTGGCAGCAGCAAGCACGGGACCGAGTTGAGTGGCGGAACATGAGAGAGGCCTTTTCCTGCAGTGGACGTAGTCAGGCTGCTGCTGCTGCTGCTGCTGCTGCTGCTGCTGCTGCTGCTGCTGATGATGATGATGATGATGATGATTATGGAGGCCTTCTCAAACTTGAACCATGAGGTGTTCTTCGATATCTGCACTGATATCTCACATGGTACATTGCCGTGGTATTTGAACTTGTTTCAGTGCACTATTGCACTTTTTCGAATTCTTCACTTTAGCTAACCGTCGTAATTATTTTCACTACAGAAATTATCTATATAGAGTAGTCCAGGTAATACGTAACACGACCTGTACACCACCAAGCAGTTATACCAGATAAAAAGAGAACAGATATAGCACACTACACAGGCCTTTAGCACTTCGCCTCCTTTGAAATGCGACTGCTCCGGCTGGAATGAAACACACGACCTATGTGTCAGCAGGCGGACATCGAGAGAGAGCCCCATACCACGGAGGCAGAGTTTGCCTTGGCCCCAGAGGACGGCAATGGTGGAAAGAAGATGTGTGCGAAACCACGACGAGACAAAGAAGTAAGAAAGAGAAAGTGTTTGCAAAGATTTTGTGCACCATCTGGACGTGCAGGAAGCGACCCGTGAAATCACATTCATTGCCAAGAATTCATGCTTTCAGTAAAACGTAAAAAAAAAGCGTGAATGTGCTACGCTGACGCCGGAACTCCGCAGTCGTGTTTCGCACCAATGCTCATTCATCGTTTGAAACAATGTAAAACGATTATGCTACTGCACATCCTTCTTTGGCAGTGATTCTTTGTTTTACCGCGGCTTACTCCCGATGAAAAATTGCCTTCGTCTTCCTCAGCAATTGCGGTTTTTTGTTCTGCGAACGAGAGGCAGGTATTGTTTAGCCTTTTGTATGGGTACCAAAACAATAGAGATGAAGGATGATGAGAAAAACATGCCACTTTTTTTCTCAACTGTGACACATCACTGGCAGCTTCAAGTGAAAAAAAAAGTGGCGCCAGCTACAGCTGCAGAGATTGGGTTATCCGAAATGGAATTCGTTAATCAGAGCAAGACGTCACGATTGCTTTTGTACGAAGAATGAAAGGAATAAAAGAAACTCACTGGACATCTTAAAAAAAGTGGCGTAGCCCAGGCTTGGCAGAACGAGCCCGTGCCCTCCCCCAACACCCCCCAAATTTTTTTCGCCATGGCATACAGTGCTGAAAAGGACCATATTGAAGGGACAGTAAAAAAGAATAACATGTTACGTCAGAGTAAAAGATCAATATTTGGGAATATCTAAAGCGTACGTAGTATCAACCGCAGCGCTCTACTTATCCAGAAATCACGGTAAATGTACCACTACATACGCGCCACTAGTGGGGCATTTTTAAAATGATCCTAATGACGCGAGAGCGATCGGCAACATTCATTCACTGGTAATTAAACCAGCTGCAGTAAAAAAGAATCTTCCGTGCTTCAGAACACGTAATAAAAGCTTCCTGTCCATTCATGTCGGATTTTAAAAAATGACTTCCTGACAACACTGAGAGGAATGGCACGAGTAGTCCGAAAGCTCTGTTTTAGCCTGATTAAACTGGATAGGTGGTCCTATTTAGCGGGGGGCAGTTGAACCAAAGAAGCAGTGAATTGTTCAATTGCTGTTGTTGCTGCTGTGGCTCCCACCGCTGCTTTTCGTGCGCTGCTGCCAGTGTCAGCGGCTGCATTACGAAGGCGGGCAACGTTGGGCGCGGCAGCAACAGTGACGCAAGAAAGACCGCTTTTAGGCGAGTGATTTGAAATGCACTAGCATGATACGGATTATTGAAACGTGCTTCTCTTTCAAATCAAACGTTTCCTCGACACAAAATCAGCATTACTAAGTTTCTGTACCGCTATTTCAACAATCAACGTCGACCTAATATTTCCCTTTAGTGTCCTTTTAAAAAAGTGACGATTTCCCCCCACCTCGTAAAAAGGCTTGCAACCCCACCTCATGCAATTCCTTAAACCTCTCGATGGCGTAGATTTTTTTTAAACCTTTAAAATCACTGTATGGACACTCCCCTGCCCCTATTGGAATCTTTTTGCTCCTAACGCATTTTCGCACTGCATTCAAAATTGCAGGCAATGCAAAGCTTTTTGCACGTACCTCATCCCGTTTTTAACTGCCTCCATGATCGAACAATCATTGAACCATCGATGACGTCATGCTATGACGTCATCGTGCGTTGCCACTTTATAGTGAGGTCGTCCAAAAGTTTACAGTTTTGGCACGTCATATTGACGTAATATGGCTCTCCATTGAAGAATGACAAAATAATCACGTCTCTTTTTCACGCCGACAGTTAGATATTTGTGGAGTAGTGTGACTGTTCCTGTTTCTGTGACACATACCTGCGCTAGGTGTGTTTTGTTTACGGTAATCTATTACGCACCAGCACTAGAGCGGTGAAGTGATAAAATAATATTCCTTAGAAGTAATTGATTTGGGCTAAGCTTTTAGCAATAAGGTGACAAGGCATTTGAGAAATTGCATCGTCTATTCAGAAAGAACCATTCCTTGCTTTCATATTCACGTGCGGAGTACATCAGAGGGCCAGGTTACCATATGCTGTACTGTGCTGCAATCTTCGCTTGGTGTGACGCTCCACGTGTACCTTAAGAAGCGCGCACTCGCACCAAGGAGAAGTCATCTTTCTCTTGTTCTTGAACCCCTTGGTCATGATCACCTGTCATCAACGTTATTATTAAAAAACGAGTGTTTTTAAAGTTAAGAAGGAAAAACCACGTATAGAAATAGAAGAGAAGCACACGCTATATATATATATATATATATATATATATATATATATATATATATATATATATATATATATATATATATTTATGTAAAGAAAGAGAGAGAGAGAGAGAGAAAGAGAAAGGAAGAAAACAAAGCAAAAAAAACTGGAAAAAGCATGAAAAAGAATGAAATACATAGAGATATGAAAAAACAAGCACAATCATAGAGATATAATAGAAAAAAAAATCAGCGAGGAATAGATACAGAGGAGGAAACAAAAAGATTACACAATAGAGACAAAGGAAGCTGCCGTACTCCAAACTTCCTACAGGCTCTGCACCCCTAGTTGTACGCTGCCTTTTTTTCTGTCTCTCTCGTTTTGTTTGTTTCCGTGAGTCACTATTATGCACGTAAAATGGCGTCAAATGATGACATCATCACTTGATACCGTCACGTGGTTGAAGATGGGCCAATCGTGGAGGCAGCTGAACGCCACGTGTAAGCGCAGGAAGCTTTATGGATGAGAAGAAGGGTTGGCTCAGCTAAAACAAAAACATTCTGGTGGCTTTCATTTGCGAATAGTGTCAGGTGGATGCATGTGGGGCAATGGAAATCTTTTCATACCGCTACTTTAAGTGACTTGCGTCGGTTTTGAGCATTCTCACCTCGCTAATAAACAGTATAAAGCAGCACAAGTACGCTGTCTTCGTTACGAACTGCCATTTGAGCTTTTTTTGAATGTCTACCCCACTGGCAAATGTTATAAATATGATGGTATCAACCATAACTGAATGACAAGAAAGCTAGTTTGTAGAGACATACACACGCATGCACACACGTCACACGCAAATAGATGCAGACATAGAGACCCGCATGGTCAGCCGCCGAAAAAAACACCTCTGTGACGCAGGGATAATAACGCATGCACACACTCGCAGGCACGCACGCAACGAAAAGAGCAGAATTGTCCCTTACTTCATGCAAAAGACATTAAAGCTCAATGAAATTCGCTGCGAGTCAAGCAGTGCTGTTGCGCCACCTGATAACATTTTTGCTTCGATTCCATTAGTTAGAGAAGAGGCAGGTCCCTGTAATCCGAGAACAGGCTTTCACATTCCTCTTGCGAGACGCGAAACTGTCGCCATACATTTTAGACGAGCTACGGCCTCAAATTAGTGGCACGCCGGTTTCCATTATTTAATGAGAAGTCCCCCTGCTCTCGCGTTAATTACGCGACCTGCTACAACGTCTGCGGGATAAAAAATGTGTCCACGTACGAGGTATTCCACTACGCGCTGTAGCGGCAAATGCAGTACTGTGATGATAATTTAACCATAGAGATTAAAGCAAGCATGAAATGGATTTCCAGTGAATGCATTGGCCCCGTAAACAGCATAAGATGTGCTCCAGTTAACTGTAGCCAGAGATTCAAAACAAGTCTACGCACTGTATGCCAAGCCTGTGGGACCAAATTTATGGTAGCGACCATTGCACGGAGTGCGCAGCATTACTTTGTGCCTTCCGCTAAATTGCATAATTAGGCGGGAACAATTAGGTAGCGCCTACTGCAATGAAGCCGGGCGAGAAATTTCATTGACAAAGCTGTACATCTGTTCGGAAATAATTCGATTAGACACGATTTAGCATTTGACATAACAAGTGCTAACATTTGTCTGCTTGCTGCAGATTCCTTCAAGATACAAAAACGAGAAAACGTACCAAAAGAGATAATAACACGCAGCACCAACCATTTCTGAACTGGGTAGTGACAGCATGCCAAACCTATTTGTGTTATTCACTGCACGTAGACTGAAGCAAGTAACGCAAAAGCAAAAAAAGTACTAATAAACTTTCGAAACCACAGGTGAAGTTGAGAAATTACACCACAGGCTGGCATTTGCAAGTCGAACTATCAGATTTTGCGCAAATTTCCGCTCTTAAGACACTAAGCACGAGCCCTTTTTGTCGTGATTAACGATAAAAAGGTTCTAACCGGGCTGATCTGCATTTTGTTAAAATGAAGGAGTCCACAGATATCAAGTTTATACCACTTTCATTCCTATATTCCTGGAGGAGGCGGAAGAGGAAAAGAAAAGAAAGCAGCAAGGTGAACCAGATGCACGTCCGACCTGCTATCCTACAATTGGGGAAGGGTAATGAGGGGTAAAAAGATAGGGAGATAAAAAGCAGGGAGTTAAGAACGCTGATATGTTTCATAGTAGTGAAAGCAAGATCTCTGGCGCTTGCCGTAGCACTGTACGTAGACGAGTGATGGTGCCTACAGAAGGCTTCCGAGTACTGGGCATAGACCATCCAGCACCTGTCGTACGACCTGAGAGAATGGCGAATTGAGCTTGCCGATGAACTTGTGAGGCCTGTCTAGGAGTGACTAAAGGACTGAAACGATCGCTTTGTTTTCTTGAGGCAAGTGGTCAGTCGTCGATTCAGTGTTCACTATTGCCTACTGGCTCCACCATTGACTTCGGCAGCGAAGGCTAAGGGGCGTCAGATGTGTCCTTGCCTTCCTCGGTGTTGTTTACGCTGGCTGTCAGCCATCCACGAGACTGTGTCTTTGGCAATTTACACCAAGTGAAATTCGTACCAGCCGTGTAGTCACAGGGGTGTCAGTGAAGCAGAATGTTGAAGGCTTGATGTAGATGTAGAATGATTGGTTTTCTTAGTTGTCGCCGCTTTCTCATTGTTTTGGCAGCCTCGCGTTGTGATGTACGGTCCCCCGCCATTTGTTTCAATACAGTGATGTCCCTCTTTATTTTTCTCATTTTTTGCCATATTCTCATCACGTTGAATACATTGGTTTCACATAAAGTCCTTTGAGTTAATCAAAAAAAAAAACGAAGGTAAAGTAACCACGTAGCTACTGCGGTCAAAACGTTTAGTTAACCAGGTAGCTACTGTGGCCAAAAAGGTTTTCGCTTTTCCTGTACGACGTTAATGATCTCTCTTTGGGTGTTACCTAAGGGGTGGCTGGAAAACTATAATGACTAATAAAATCGTAAACCTTCACTCAATAAGGTTTCCGAGTTCGCGCTGACCCAGTCTTCGAAAGGATAGTTGGTGGACCCACATTCATAATTACGTAAATGTACTCAGGTACAAATACTAATTTGGTTTCTTCGAATCTTTTTGTTTGGGTACTTTTCGGTCATTAATGTTTTTTTTCAAACCTATGGCGTGTTTTTTCACTAGCATGTGAGCCGACGTGAGCCGACTCGCGCGCGCATGGTTGCTACGATTATATATTTCGCTGATTTCCTGAGAATAAAGTTAGTTACGAGCAACGCCCTTTCAGTTCTCTCCTTAATTTTCTACTTCAATGGCACGCGTCTTTTTGTATCTTCTGAAAATGGCAGTGGTGTGACACAAAAGACACCGCGCCATTGCCCTATAGGAACCACCGAGAACCGCCCACACTCTTCGATGGAGACGTTGGGCCCATTGGGGTTGCATAAGAAAAGGGACGCCTGCGGAAATTCGACAAACTGGCGTTCTTTGTAGTGCACCTAATCTTTTATAGAATTACACCTCCAAGCGCTCAGGGGTGGCTCAGTGGTTAACGCATCACTTTCACACCTAGCTTTGCACCTCGATGCAAATGAGGCCACGCTGGCGGTATGTGAATCTGAGACCCTCCGGTCAGCAGTCCAGTGGCATACAGATTTCAAAAAGAAAACGTGAAGGACGTTTGAGTTTTGCCTAAAAGCGGACAACGCTATGATGTAGTTGGACCCCGTGCAAATAACCCTCTCAAATGCTTGCATCACTTCCTATCTTGGTGCCCCACCCCCAAAATCAAGAAGATTCCCCCACCCCCGACATAATATTTTGCCTATGCCCCTGCCAAGTTCTCACTGAACAGTCAATGACACAACTGGCGAAAGTGCATCGCCTGCTCCGATTCTGCTGCGACACGAGAAGCCCGAGGAGATGTTCAAACCCAACGAGCCAGAATGAAGAGGCGCGCTCTGCCGAAGCAGAATTAAAGCGGCGTCACCGGGAAGACCCAGGACCCACGAGTGCGCAGTGCTACAGCAGGCTCATCATGGCTGTCAAGAAGACCCTCGTTTTTGTGCCACTCTAGCGCACGCTCATGGCCACCATCGAGAACACTCGACTGTTCGCACCATTGATGCCAAAGCCAAAAGAAAAGCAAGGCACGCTAACACTGAGGGTGCAACAAATAGTTTTCAGCGAAACTTTACAGGCAATTTGTTCTGGAGTGTCCGTTGAGCGAGAGGTCGGCTTTGTTTGCAAAACGACCCGAAACCGCTACATAAGCAGCTGAACTCAAAATTCCATTGAGGCAGTATATAGTAATCTTTAGTGATGATTTATCAAGATATGTATTAACATAAAACCGTAAAAGATGCCAAAAACCGGAGCCAGAACTTTCAGTTCTACGTAATGCATAAACCTGCAGCTTCACTTCCACAGGAAAACAAGCAGCAGAGGTTCGCGCACAGGCGCGAAAACGTGCGCACACACTAAGCAATGACGTCATCGCACTCCTAGAATAGACGCCCCTCGGGGCAGCAGCGAGACGATGAGAGAGCGGGACACATTTGTTGTCCGGCTCATTTTATCGTCGGACAGCTACCGCGGGCCCGAAGTAATATAATCAGAATAAAAACGTTCAGCTACGGTGCAGGGTGTCATAGCACGTACCTTTCGCGAACCGTCCCAACGATTCGCTGAGTTGCCTGGTGTTGGAAACCCCTCCAACCCTCTGGGGTCCTATCTCGCAGCATTCCATTCACGTCTCACAGGAGACGACATTCTATTCGTACGTGTTCCCCGGAAAAGCAGCTGCCCCCCGTGGCACGAAAGCCCGACAGTGAGGCCACTAGCTCGGGAGCCTAATTAATAGTTTATTTTGCCACAGAACAAACAAAAGAGGGGAGCTCTTATTTTTTTTAGGTTTTATTGGCAGGTGAAAGTACAACCATTCGTGGTGGTTTTCGTTCACGTAGTTAAGTTACCTTGGATGTTGTACAAGCTTCCTTGATTTTGGGCAAAAGCCACCTGGAAAACTGGATGTGACATATATAATCTGGGGCAACGAGCTTATTAAATGGGCTCGTTACACTTTAATTTCAGAAATTCGAAGATGTTTGCAGAGTGACGCGTGAAGCCTATATTATTTTTGTTCACTTCAGGGACCTGTATGCAAAGTTAACCATACCAAAACTCTCGAAGTGATTAAGTGTACAACTTTAGAAAACATCTTGACAGTTTAGTTTAACAGAGCAATCAATAACATTAGCGAGTGTTGTGAGCCCGTCTACCAATCAAACACATCTCACTTCTTCTGTATTTAACGAATTTACGAAACCCGGGGTTACAATAGCGGATCCTCTTAAGTTAATACTCGTTTATGTTAATAATTTTACTTGTAATCAAGAAGGCGATTCTGCGGAAACACTAATTACACTTGATCTAAGCTGATTTTGTTGGCATTAAATTTGTAACCTTCTTCTTGTGTGTTTATTCGTTGCTATTTTTTTCTATAGATCCTGCTTCTTCATCGACCAAATGATTTGCTTTTGGATGTTGGCAGAAAAATCGTAGATGAGGTTTGAGGTGCATGTTTAAGCGTGGGTGCAACTGCAATGCCTGCGCTAAAAAGTCTGTTAATGCACACGCTTAGAACAATAATACTCGTCCCGAGAAGCTTAGAAAAATTTTACGTCCTGAAGAACGTCTTTGACACAATGAACGCTCAATGGCTGTCCTGTTTTGTAGAATTCGGACGTTTCGATTGCTTATTTTAGAAAACTCCACCAAAGTAGTAAATGTGTAAAAAAGATGGGAATCTTAGGAGCTGCCAAAGGCACCACACAAAAATGGAAATATCCAGCCTTAGTATGTAGTGAGGGAAGCGTGTCTGAAACACTGCTCAGTTCAAACATAAAAACGACATTAGTCCCAACTGAGACTAATGTCGTTTTTTATCTTTACCAGTCCTTTAATGAGAAGTATTTTATTCTTAAGATTAGATGTATTCTTTATTTAAGCTTCAATGTCTTGCTATTGCCCGATGATGCCTCCGTGGATGTTCACTGGCTGCGTCCATCTGAATTTCGCAGAATTTAGGTCTACTTTTTTGTATACGCTTCACACAGCTGACATTTTTATCGCTCCCAGGTAATTTAAACTAAATTACCTGCAATATCTGCACTCTAACACTGACAGTATTTCATTCATTTTGCCCATTTGCCACTCTGCTTTTTCCAATATTGTGCTTTTCATTCTTACTTTAACTGAAATGAAATGTTCATAAATGCGTTAAATACGATCCATTTTACTGATAACAGCATTCATTTATTGTGTCCATTGCGTATGAATGATGTAAATTAGCGTTGTGTCCCACAACAATTCTTTACCCTGGCGTCGTCGCCTGTGTATTCGTGTTTACATATCTATGTTTTTAAACAAATGTCAGAGAAACTGTCCTAATTAGGAAAAGGTAGAAATATTCGAAGTATCATGAAAACAATAAATCAATCTCTTTTAGACAAATAAACTTTCATTTTCTTTAGGAAAATGTATATGCAGCAAGGATATTTGCATCAAAGCAGTGCAAAAACATCCATTTTCATCATTTCTAACTTCGTTCGAAAGTAAACGTAGCTCTAGAGTACCTGTAGCCTAATCCTAAACTCGCTGTAAACTAATACGTTATTACAAACAGTGAACGCGATTGTGGACAGTGACCAAGCTTTTATTAAAGGTCGCGGCTGTTCCAGCTGTCCGCGAAGGAGCTTTTTGTTCGTCTGTGTCACCCGCTTGTAGCACTAAGCGATCAGCACGCTCTGAGGATCGTCCATGTTAGCCTAGTTGATGGCTATTGTGACCAAAACAACGAAAATTTTATAGTATTGTATTAGGTTAAACCTGGCTGAGACCAGAGAACACATCTTATTTATCCTATTTTCGAAATTCAGTGAGGAGTGTCGAATCAACAAGGTTTTTTGTGTTGGTTTGAAATCACCACATATGGCTACTTGAAATGGCAAGGAAATAAATAGGGCGACAAATCGAAAAAATAGTACGCTGCGCTAGTCCTGTGTCTTTCTTTGAGCGCCTTCATAACTTTTGTGCTTGTATTTGAAGTAAGCATACATTTTAGGCTAGCCCATCTCTACCACTTACAGGATATTCGGATTTCAAACTGCAATAGTACCAGTAGAACACACCGCACTATAGTAAATACAAAATCACCAACAGCATGCTAATCCTCATAAAGTCGATTATTGCAGCGCTTCACTCGGAAATCTTCGAGGTGACAGATCATTTTGAATGCTTGCACTCTGAGTTCACCGCCCTTGTGCCTTTGCATATGTGCTGAGCAACATGGAGTCATCGATCGCTCAAAGAATGTTGAACTTGCTGGACACCATCACTCCAGTTCTTGCAAGCCTTCAGCATTCTGTTGATAGACAACACTAGTAGCACCACCATGGCTTCACCGTCGACAAAATTTGGATACATGGCACTACGCGCACAAGTTCCTTCAAGCAACGAATGCACTGCTCTGATTTGCGGACTCAACGTTTGTGATGCTAACCGCTGTATTCAGAAACGCTCCTGGACTTGATTTACCACTGCCTTCAGTGAAGAACAGATGCGCTTTGAACGCGATGCTTTAGACGGTACTAAGGCATCACAAACGGGCAAATGCGTGTCAAACGCGCTGCATTGAAGGCGGTGGCAAGTTCTAGACGAGAATTGTTTCTGAGCACGGGGGTAAGTGGAGAACTGCTGCGACTTCGATGGCAACAATGACTTCTTTTCTCCTCTCTCTGACATTTATTCGCCAAACCTTCTACGCCAGTGCAGGGTAGCCTACCGGGCACTGCCATACATAAGCTCCTTGCCTGTCTTTCATCCATAAATCGATAACAATTTACGGCGAGTGGCCAGGATGTCTTGAGACTGGCTCAAGCCCAGGACGCGTCAAGTAACATCTCGGAATTTGAGGTTCGGGATGAGAACGATCACCTGGTCTCAGCCTACTGAACAGTTTTCGTCACCAATAGATTAAGGCATGAAAAAAGAAGCTGCCTTCACAAGCAGAGTTGTCAAGGAGATAAAGATTGATTGATATGTGAAGTTTAACGTCCCAAAACCACCATATGATCATGAGAGACGCAGTAGTGAGGGCTCCAGAAATTGCGACCACCCAGGGTTCTTTACGTGCAACAAATCTTAGCACACGGGCCTACAGGAGTTTCGCCTCCATCGAAAATGCAGCCGCCGCTGCAGGGATTCGATCCTGCGACCTGCATTTACGCAGCCGAGCACACCAGCCACTAGACCACCGCGGCGGGGAGGATGTAAAGAAAGAAAACTAGTACTAAAAATTTGCCTCGAAGAATGGAGCAGCACGGACAGAGCAACCTGCATTTGCCTCTTCTTAGGCAAGAAATGTAGTCTAAAAAGCTATGTATGAATCGCTCGGTGTCTGCGCATGCTCTGTTATTTCGTTTTTTTTTGTTAACTTTCGCATTTGTACTAGTTGATTCCTCCTGATTGCTTCGATAAATCTACCATATTGTCCCCGACGTCAAGAGAGAGGTCGTACTAGAAGACGCTGAGAAAACAGCAGTGGGTCGGTCTTTTTTGTTAACCGCGTGAGAGAGAGTTCCTCATCTTTGTCGTTGTTGCATTCTGCATAAAAGCGTGCAGATGCGCGTATGCGCTGTCGCCTTCGTCTTTTTCGCGGGACGCACGTGACATTTGCCTCCCTCCAAAAATGGCATCGTCCCGATGCGTAGCCAAGGCACTCTACTTATAAAAACGCACATATGCACCGGCACGCACAGGACAAACGAGAGTTAGCTGGACAAGTAGGGTTTCATCCGGATAACATGCACGATTTCGGGTGCGCAGTTTCGGCGACTGGAACTGCAATTGCCGTCAGGAATAACTTCGTAGTTGTTGTCGTTCAATCGTCGGGTGACTCGATATGGGCCAAAGTATCGTCGTAATAGCTTTTCTGAAAGTCCGCGTCGACGTATTGGGATCCAGACCCATACCTTGTCGCCTGGTTTGTAGGTTACCAATTTATGTCGTAGGTCGTACCGTTTCGCATCTTTGTGTTGCTGGTGACAAATACGCACGCGGGCTAGCTGTCGGGCTTCTTCGGCACGCTGACCAAATTCTTCAGCGTCAGCGTGAGTGTCGTCACACTCGTGCGGCAGCATAGCGTCCAACGTTGTAGTGACTTCGCGCCCGTGTATTAAACTAAACGGCGTCATTCCGGTAGTTTCCTGCCGGGCAGTAGTATAGGCGAAGGTCACATAAGGCAAGATTTCGTCCCAGTTCTTGTGTTCTGTGTCGACATACATGCAGAGCATGTCTGCGAGGGTCTTATTAAGCCGCTCTGTTAGTCCGTTTGTTTGTGGGTGGTACGCCGTTGTTCGCCGGTGAGCTGTACCACTGAGCCTGAGAACCGACTCCAAAAGTTCTGCCACGAACGCAGTTCCTCTATCCGTGATGAGAACTGTTGGAGCACCATGCCGAAGGACGACGTTTTCTATGAAGAAATGAGCCGCTTCTGCTGCTGTGGCCCTCGGCATGGCTTTAGTTTCTGCGTAGCGAGACAAGTAATCAGTGGCGACAATGATCCATCTGTTTCCTGTGGTAGAAGTTGGGAATGGGCCCAGGAAATCCATTCCGATTTGGGCGAATGGCTTTGCTGGTACTTGAACGGAATGTAATAAGCCTGCCGGCCTGCCGGGTGGTGCTTTGCGTCTTTGACAGTCGGCACATGTTTGGACGTGATGTTTTACAGCAGCAGGTAGGTTAGGCCAGTAGTAACTGTTTTGCAGACGGGACAATGTTCGAGTGTAACCGAGATGACCAGAGGTGACTTCATCATGGCAGGCTTCCAGAATTTCTTTTCGCAGTGATGCAGGGACGACGAGCAAGTATGGGCTGCCGGTGGGAGAAAAGTTTTTCTTGTATAGGACGTCGTTCCTTAAACAAATAGATGGCACTCCTCTCGCAAAAATTCGCGGCACGTCTTCCCGTCGTCCTTCTAAGAAATCAATAAGCGAAAGCAGGTCAGGGTCACGGCGCTGCTCTTGTGAGATAGTGGCCGCGTTGATGACTCCCAAGAATGCGGCGTCCATAGACTCGTCATTAATAGCGGCAGGCTCAACGGGTGACCGCGAGAGACAGTCTGCGTCGGTGTGCTTCTTCCCTGATTTATAAATAATGGTCATATCAAACTCCTGAAGCCGAAGGCTCCAGCGTGCTAAACGGCCGGATGGGTCTTTCAAGTTAGTGAGCCAGCAAAGCGAGTGGTGATCACTGACGACCTTGAATGAGCGGCCGTACAGATACGGTCGAAATTTGAGAACCGCCCAAACCACGGCGAGGCACTCTTTCTCGGTAGTCGAGTAGTTCTCTTCCGTGCGAGAGAGAGCTCTGCTGGCATAGGCTATCACTTTCTCGGAGTTATCTTGCCATTGTATCAGTACGGCGCCCAGGCCTACATTGCTTGCGTCGGTGTGAAGTGCTGTTGGCGCTTCCTGGTCAAAGTGTGCCAGAACCGGAGGTGTTTGGAGGCGTTGGCGTAATTCGTTGAACGCTGTTTGTTCCTTTTCGCTCCAAAGAAAGGGGACATCCTCTCGTGTGAGCCGCGTCAGAGGCGCCGCAATAGACGAAAAGTTGGCGATGAATCGTCGGTAATAAGCGCAGAGGCCTAAGAAGCGTCTCACTGCTCTTTTGTCATGCGGTGCGGGAAACTTTGCGACAGCGTCGATTTTGTCCGGGTCAGGTCGAACACCTTCGTGGCTGACCACGTGGCCTAAGAAGCAAAGTTCGTTGAAACCGAAATGGCACTTCTCTGGCTTTAAAGTCAGGCCAGCCGAACGTATAGCTTGTAGAACTGCGAATAATCGACTTAGGTGTTCCTCGAATGTAGCTGAGAAGACGACAACGTCGTCTAGATAAACCAAGCATGTCTGCCACTTAAGTCCCGATAGCACAGTGTCCATTAAACGCTGAAAAGTGGCTGGCGCTGAGCATAACCCGAATGGAAGCACTTTAAATTCATAAAGACCGTCGGGCGTCACGAAAGCAGTTTTCTCACGGTCTCTCTCGTCGACCTCTATTTGCCAATAGCCACTTCGCAGGTCCATCGATGAGAAATAGCGTGCATGCCGCAGCCGATCAAGAGAGTCATCTATACGTGGCAGTGGGTAGACGTCTTTCTTCGTTACTTGGTTTAACTTGCGGTAATCTATACAGAAACGCAAGCTGCCGTCTTTCTTTTTAACCAATACCACGGGGGATGCCCAAGGACTCTTGGAAGGCTGTATTACGTCATCTTGGAGCATCTTCTGAACTTGCTTTTGGATCTCCTCACGTTCTTTCGGAGCCACACGGTATGGGTTTTGACGGATCGGTCTCGTATTTTCTTCAATGATGATTCGGTGCCGTGTCAGTGGTGTTTGCTTGACTTTCGACGTGCACGAAAAACAATTTTTGAACTGGTGTATCAGCTCTAGTAGGCGCTGTTTTTCCGAGGCTGACAGGTTTGAGCAAATGTTGACAGACAAAGGTGTCGAGGCTGGGATGGTCGCTTCGTCCGGTTGCAAAGCGAAGCAATCTCTGGCTTGGTCCACGTCGTCGTAGTAGGCAATCGCGGTGCCCTTCTGGATGTGACGACGCTCGTTGCTGAAGTTGGTGATGAGGACTTCTGCCCGCCCATCAATTAGTGCCAGAATGCCTCTCGCTATGGAAACACCTTGCGTAAGCAATAGCGTGTCTATTCGCTCCGCTATCACCTCCTTACGGCACGGCCATTCACACAACACCGATACAAGGCAGCAAGATCTCGGCAGGAGCATCACATCATCGGCTACACGTAAACGTTGCAGTTGTTCTTCAGTGGTGGCGTCGACGTAAGGATGGGAGGAAAAGGTGACGATACGTTCTGGGATGTTGATGATAGCACCGTACTCTCGCAGAAAATCCATACCCAAAATTAACTCTTTACAACAGTCCGGTAAAATGACAATAGTGGCGACGAAGTTCGAATCATCGATTACGAGCCGAGCGGTGCATTTACCGGTTGGCGTCATTAGCTGCCCACCAGCACTCCTTATGCTCGGCCCACTCCACGGCGTCTTAACCTTCTTAAGGCGGTCGGCGAGCTCTTGTCGCATAATAGAGAAATCAGCACCAGTGTCAACCAGTGCTGTTACGTGGTGTCCGTCTATAATAACGCTGAGGTCGGCACGTACAAATTCATTGGCAGTAGTACTCGTGGTTGTTGTCGTCTTCGTCATCACCGTCGTCACGTCGTCTTTGTGTAGAGGCAAGGGGGTCTTTTTGGCGTCTCGGCAATTGGCAACCTTGCCCCCGGAGGTCGCGGCAGTTAGTTTCCCTGGCACGGGCTTGGGGAGCGGTTTCTGATGGCGTCCGCGTATCTTTGGCGATTCGGGGAATTCTGACCTCGTGCAGGTGAGGGAGACCGCCAGCGACGACTTGGTGAAGACGCTTGGTTGGTCGGTAGGTGATAAGCACCATGGTCACGAGGGTCTTCAGAGTAAAAAGAAGCGGGCCGAGAAAAGTTTCCAAACCGGGTTTCTCGATGACGGCAGTAGCGCGAGATGTGGCCTGGTTCGCCGCAGTTGAAACAAAGGGGTCGACGGTCGGCAGTGCGCCACAAGTCGGTCCGACGTACTGGTGGTCGCCGCACAGGTTCACGCTGCCACCACGGCAAGGTAACGGGCCGCGGCTGAAAGGGTGGTTCTTCTGGGGCAGGCGGATCACGGCGCACGGCATCAGCATAGGACAGTGGACGTGATTCGGGTGGTGGCGCCGGTGATGGAAAGGCTTGCCGTAGTTCCTGGCGCACGATTTCTGCAACAGAAGCAACTGGGGGATCGGTAGACGGAAGGCCGAGGGCCCGCAGCTCTTCCCGCAGGATTTGTCGAATCATTTGCCGTAAAGAGTTTTCGGAAACGGCAGCGTTTTGAGCGGCGGCACCAACAGGCGTTTGGTCGGGCAGGCGGTCAAAGTGGCGGCATCGTTGCCGGAGCGCCCGCTCAATGACAGTCGCTTCTTTGATGAATTCATCTACTGTTGTTGGCGGATTTCGTACAAGGCCGGCGAAAAGCGGTTCCTTAACTCCCCGCATCAGATGACGAACTTTCCTTGCCTCGGGCATGTCAGGGTCAGCGCGGCGAAATAGGCGGACCATATCCTCAGCGAACATGGCCACGCTTTCGTTCGGCTTTTGCATGCGGGCTTCGATCATCTGTTGTGCGAGATCCCGTCGGTCCGCACTCAGGAACGTCTCGAGAAGATTTTGGCGGAAATCGTCCCAGGTTTGGAAAGTAGGCTCCCTGTTCTCGTACCATGTGCGAGCGCTATTTTCCATTGCGAAGTAGGCACGGCCAAGTTTTTCTTGCACGCTCCAACGATTCACCACAGCGGTCCGCTCGAACTGGTCGAGCCAGTCCTCGACATCTTCATACGGTTCTCCACGGAAGACTTCGGGAACACGAGGAGTCTCAAAAGTTACCTGGTAAGGGTGAGTCGTTTGGGCCGGGGCCGGGGGAAGATTCGCAGACGCTGAAGGGGCCGCCATGTTGGTAACAGGAGATGCCGTCAAGAGTTCTGGGCTTAGGCCTAATAGGCGCCGGCTGAATCGGTGTACTGGAGTCGCAACAAGACGTTGAGGCTCCGGACTGGGTGTACGGTCCCGAACAACGCCTTCTTGCATCAGGTTGCAGGCCCCAGCACCTCCACCAGTGTCCCGACGTCAAGAGAGAGGTCGTACTAGAAGACGCTGAGAAAACAGCAGCGGGTCGGTCTTTTTGTTAACCGCGTGAGAGAGAGTTCCTCATCTTTGTCGTTGTTGCATTCTGCATAAAAGCGTGCAGATGCGCGTATGCGCTGTCGCCTTCGTCTTTTTCGCGGGACGCACGTGACAATATCTTGTGCTCTTTGTTGTCTACGAAAGACTGGAAGCGACAGGAAAAAAATCTAATGCAGAAGGAATGAAGTAAAAAATATCAGTCACACCTTTTGTCCCTGTTGTATTGAGATGTTTTTCTCTCTAGGTAAATACAAGCACTACAACTTGCCCGAATCAGCATCCCGGCGGAATCTAGGTCGTGCAATTCTTTGTGCGTTCCCATGGTAGAGTGTGGAAGCGGTACGCTTTGCACGACAGCAAAGGGAACAGGCTCGGCACTCTGCTTGCATCCGACACGTACCAGAGCCATTGTAGACTTAGAGATTGATGGCTTCGTCTGCAGGGACGCGAGATTTCCTATAGGCCTCGACGTCTTTTGTCGAATGAAGAAGCGACACGCCGAGAAAAGGCAAAGTAGGTACCTCTTCGTACGAGCGATTGGAGTCGTTTGTCACTCGTTTCTTTGGTATTTTATACACCTTTGGCTAGGGAGGAGTACATACGCCATGGCCTGACGTGCGTGCCGCCGATTTGAAACTTCTACTCTCGTCCTTCGAAAAGTCGTACGTTTCCAGTGTATGCGCGCCCATCCACTTAGGACGAATCTGGAAGATGCGGAAACCTATTTGGGACTGTACCTACTTGTATTTGACATGAGCAATGGGCGCCGTAGCCAAGAAGGCACCACTCCTGCATAACTGATGCCTGCATAATTTATGTTGGCGCCATCGCATATATATATATATATATATATATATATATATATATATATATATATATATATATATATATATATATATATATATATTTGACATCATTTTGAACTACCGATGTGAAAACTGCAATAGCTTTTCAGCACAATGAAATGTCTGCAGAAGAACCGTATCTCCATTTTCAGCTATGCAGAAGCCACGACTGCTCGCGACGATAGTTTCAGCACTTATTTTGTGGCTCAAAGCACAATTGTTCACTGAAGTGAATACTTTCGGAGTTATTTGGTGCCTATTGCTTGAAATCCTCTATTTCAGTCTGTTTCACGGCCTTCTAGGGGGTTAGCTTGGCGAGTCCCACCTTTAACTTTCTCGAACAGTATCAGTCTGCATTTGACATGTGACACAAATTGCAATCAAAACGGGTTTGAACTTGAGACGAAGATGAACAGGAATAAGTATTCTTGTCATTTGGATTTTCCGAATGAGGCGGTCTTTGTAAAACTTCTGCTCCTGTTCCCACTATTCACGCTCTCTATTCACGATTGTTTGAAATAAGAGCGTGATACGTACACGCAGGCAGGATAGATGCAATTTCCTTTTCACTACTGACATGCTTTTTGATATTTTTCGAGGTTATTTAGGGACCTTTTAGGCAGTAACCCAGCAATATTAAAAAGATAACTAAATTTACAAGTTCCTACTCAACCCTTGGTTGGTATTAAAATGTGATCTTGCAATGCGAGGTCTTCTAGAGGTCAGTTATCTGAATCTCTGCCGTAATTTATGGTCGAATCACAAAAATTCGAAGGCTTATTTTTGGGTTGCTCTGACAAATATAGACTTCAGTCACCAACCACTTGTCTTGTGAGCGCTCAGTTAATGCGCCAAAGCCAGTTTACCGCTGAAAAAAAAAAAAAAACACGAGAAGCCCACTGCAATCTGTATAGAGCTGCAATGCAAAAGAGAGCAGCTAACGCCGTAAATAATTATAGTGGTCGAAGTTTCACGTCTCAAGACTGCATTTCTTTGAGAAACACTTAACTGCCGAGCCTTGAAAATTACGAGCACCCGGTGGCCATAAATGGCCACCTAAAGGGAGAGATGACATGGTCACCCAACAATTTGTGGTTTTCGACGAACCACACTGTAGTCTATGACATTTAGACTTCATCGATTGTGGCCATACAAGTCGATATAGTTTCACGAGCTACGAGTCAGCAGTCGAACACCATAACAAATAGGCACCAGCGGGGGTAAAAAAGTAGATGAGGTGCAAAAACACTTTTGGAAAAACTTAATCCAGGTAACGCAAACGTCAAGCAAAGTAGAAGCGAAGAGCACAAGCGCCAAATTCTCATATGGGATCAAACGGGTGAGCTTGTTAATTTCGTTAAAACATGGCAGATTTTAGGCACCTTTTATGGGTGCATCCGACGGTCTTCCTAAGACGCGAACTCTCAGAAAGTCGTTGATAGAAAGCCGTGCTCCTCAGCTCACTCACAATTACAAGCCTGTTTTACCCCAAAGGCACGCTGGTGACTAAAGACAGGTTTAATGATTTTGGCTGACCGAATACGCCACCAGGGCCTAGGGGATCATGGCTGTCGTCTAGGTTAGGTCTCTCCTTACACTGAAAAGGGGAGGAGGATGTTTCGGATAATTTAATAATGTTGTTAAATCAACATCATCTTCATTAATGATATAAGGGTGCACGACTGATCATTTTTTGCAGCGTATACTCGTCCTAGGCTGTGTTTCAAAAGACACATGAACCACTAGAGTATCGGTGAAGTTTTAGAAGGTTGATTTCCAAGTGGTGCGCGTGTGTGTGTTTTATGAAGTGCAAAAAAGCCGACTAAGACAGTGACGAAACAAAGAAAAGGTGGAATCATGTCTTGTAAGCCCAGCCATACCACGGGGAAAATGTAGAATACGAAAAATACAAGGTGGGCGAAAGAGAACGGAGTTGATTTTATAAACACACCAAATGCGTACACTATAAAAGATAGATTGTATTCAACAAAAAAATGTTCTTTTCAGGGATCAAGCTAGGGTGTTATTTCAGAAGCTATGTATTGCTGAACGCTTTGAGATCATAGACTGATTCAGTTATTCATGAAGGCACCATCAGTTTTATGGCCGACTCGGCGTGGGTAGTTGCATCAGGTTAATAGAGGTCAACATACAAACCTACCAACTAGTTTCAGGCTGAAGCGCTGGTCGGGTCCAGGTCCCGTAGCCTGCCACTGCCTACCTACTGCATGATCTTATAGCTCCCTTCTACTGGGTGCTCCAGCAGCCAGCGCCAGTCAAATGTGCTGGGACCCAGGCACATTTCAAGCCCGGGCCTATTGCTGTCTGTCAGCGACGTGTTTGTTCCGCCCCTATTCTACCGCCCACTGCGCTTCGACCATATGCTTCGATTCGTCTCTACTGTCGACGCCAGATGCGACGCAATGACTCATCGATGCCTGAGCCTTCAACCGTCACACAGTGAAGTGTTATAAACCTTGCGTAGTGCTGTGAGGGACTACGTGGGAGGATAGACATTAGAGATTTGAGTGCATATCGCATCTTGGTTTTCATGGCAACTCTTCGCGATTCTGATTTAATGCGCGAACTTCATCACCAATTCCTGTGACATGAAAGCATCATCATTCAAGCTGTAAATATTTTCGTTAGAGTCAGCAATCATTACTTAAGGTAACCTGCTTACCTACACCCCCCCCCCCCTCTTTTATTTTTTTTGGCTACACCAGTGGTGCTGACGTCTTTTAAATTGAAGCTGAAAGCCCAGGTGTCTCTGATGGCGGCAGTTGCCCTTTCAGTTCGTTTACTTAGTTCTCTAAAAGGTGCACGATGCCGAAGAACATTTTCGGGAGCATGAAAGGGTTTCGTGAGAGCTTTTTGTTTAAAGATGAGCATTATCGCCTGTGAAATTTAACAGTCGATGGCATTTAGTCCTCGACAGTTTTTCGGAACGTTATGTCTCACTCAAACAAAAGCAGTGACATTTTCGTCACTCTCTATATTTTGCTTTCTCTAACAGACGATCGCGTGCAAGCTGAAATCATTCTTGAAAGCGTTCCTGTCGGAGAGATCAACTTTCGAATGAGCACTTCTCTCGTCGCTGAAGCTTCCATTATGGAGAAAGCGAGAGCAGTGACGTTACCTCATAAATTCTCCCGACAAAAAGTTTCCGTTGATGTGCGAAACTCGTGGCGTTTTTTAATGCGCGCACCTCTCTGCATCGTAAACATCAACACAACACATGCTTCCTTTAAGGGAGAGTGATGCGCCAACTCATCTTGTTCTATTTTTTTTTATATTCTTGGAAGTATTTTGCGGAAGATAAGTCTCTTGTTCAAAAGTGGACTGTGAACCGCTTTAAGCTTGAAATTCGAGGCTTGGAAAACTGTTCATCTGCTTTATAACGATGCCCAAATCGCACAGTTCGAAAGAAAGGCAGATTTATGTGAACATAACCAACGCAATTTAGTATTACGTTTTTGCACAATGGCGCTCATGCTTTGTTAGTCATTACACTAGCATTATGTACCACCTCGGTCGTTCTATAAGACAAGAAATGCGCTTGCACCCAGCAATAGCAGTGTTTCAGTGTTTTTCCAAACGCACACGATCTTTCAACAGCTAGTACTTAAACAGAGCCTCTAAACGTGCCTCTAAAAAAGCCTCTAAAAAGTGTAGTCGAAAAGCGCCAAATTTTGATTAGCTCCTCACTCTCTGCTAAAATTTCACCTGTTTTTTGGAGTGGAGAAGATAATAGAGAATATAATATGGCGCTGATAGGGAAGATAGTTAAAGCTGGAAAGAAACCATTTTTTTCACCTTCCAACTCAGTGCGGTTTTGGAGCACTTTAAAAGGTCTCGTTTGTGGAAGATTCAAATAGCATGCAATAAAGCAATTAAGACCCATGTCCCCCTCTTCTCTTTGTGTCTAAGTCATTGTTCTGTGAAAGAGGCCGCAGGCGCCCCGTTGGATGTTGTTGTGTTTATGCGACGCAAAATGTGACGCGAAATGCGCAGAGCGCAGTCGACAACGGCTGATGCGGTGACTTTGAACTCTGCGGCTTCTGTAGAAGAACTACGGCGATGTAGCCATGCAGAGAAGCTTATTCTGTCACGAAAAGAATTCATTTCCACCTTTATTTTGTGTAATATCGCGATAGCTTGTGATAGAACACGTGCAGGAGGTGTGTCGGGAATTTTAAGTTGGATTATCCTAAAAATAAAATAAAATGCGCAGTCGTAGCTTCAAGGCAAGTTAACTGAATAGCTTCTTTTCAGAATTTTTTTATCAAGCATAAAAATTGACGATTTCAAGAACATATACCGAACAAAAGTGACAAACCGGAAGGCCGGATTGATATATTGAACGCTAGAAAAAAGATGTTTGATTCATCCATGGCGATAATTAGTATTATCTAGACCTGCCGACAGATTTTATTTACATTGGTATTTACGGAAGTTTCGCCATGTCTCCTGTTTCTCAAAATAATGTTGCATTGTTCGAAATCGTAGTTGAGCAGGCAGGCGTTGTGCTCTATAGGAGGCAGCTGTCAGCCTTTTCCTTTTCTATTTCCACTGTCTTCATGTTTTCTAAGTACTCAAACCTAAATAAATAAATAAATAAATAAATAAATAAATAAATAAATAAATATTCTAGCTTTTCATTTAATGCAAGGACTTAGAACTTTCACGCTCACTGCATGTAACGTCTTGCATTACTGTGCTGGAAAAAAACGTGAAAAGAATAATGTACGATGAAGATATGCCATAGAATGACAGAAAAAAACAAAACAAAAACAATAACAAAGCGGATATACAGCGCTCCCAATAAGCCAGTACTCTTATCAGCTGAATCATCAGGGAAATAATTAACACTTCTCTCAATCATTCATCATAAAGCTCTATAGATAATTATATTTAAATGGCTAACTTACCGGCTAAAAAGGACGCGCCTTCAGTGGGACCAGCTGGTGCTTATTAATGAACTGCAAGCTGATGCAGTTTGCCTGATGTCTTTGCAATGCAGATAGGCGCGATTCTTGAACAAGGTCTTTGTGGTATTCTAAATGATTCTGACGAAAGACCTAGCCATATGCGTGTTTAGCAGATTTTCAATATGTGCATTACTTTACAGTTTGTTGTCGGAAAGAAAGAATTTGGGCAGGCCAGAGCTACATTCTTTTTTTGCACGTTTCAGTAAATTATGGTACACACAAGACGCACTAACATAGAGTCACATCTTAATGAGAAATTTGACAAGCTCAAGCCAGAGGAATAGCCAGGGGATGGCACACCGTACCCACGCCCTCCGAAAAAATTTCTGTCTACACCTCCAACTAAAGCCAATCGGTGTATGAGTTTCAAATGGACCTCTTGAAGCTAACTGATGAGGTAGGTATCTCACGGGAACAAGTGGATTTCGCTCTTTTTATGAATTTATTTTGAACCACCCTGAAGCCTCAACGAAGTCTCTTCCTGCAGATGTGTCAGTGGTGGTGTGGCCTTTAGGTAGAATGCTTGGCCGCCCCGGATAGTCTCTTGTTCTACCTTCGGCTTCAATCTTGGTTTTTATTTGTCATTGTCAGCGCTATCCCGTAATTTTTCGTAGCTAGCTTCTTGTATTTCAAGGTCAGCGTATTCTAAGGCTTTAAGTTTAATAACATGGTTTTCATGACACAGAGTCGAGCACAGCACTGCGGTCTATACGATATTTAGGCAGTCTAAGGTTAAAAGAACATGTCTGACTAGCGTGAACAAGTATAAAATTCTGACATTGATACTTTTAGCTCGTTTTGACACATTTAAAGGGCTCACGTACGGTGTGTTTGTTTCAATGAATTGTCAAACACTTTGCCATGCAATTTTAATGATTCGTTTTTGACTTTGTGGGCCTGCAAAAGAAAGAGAACCATGCGAGGAGCCTACTTTTTCTCGTTGCCGATTTCATGAAGTCACTAAAGTAAGGGCAGTGAAATATTGAAGAAGGGGTGGGAGATTATTTTTCGATTCTCAATGCAAGTGTAATTATTACGCGTTAAGAAGCAACGCAAATATACAAAACAAAAAGTGGACGCCGGTTTGACCGGGAAAGACAACCTCCCCACCATCTTACGCAAAGACATTTCATTTATTTGGTGATCGCTTTTGCGTCTGATTTGACCACACTTCTTCTTACCGCGCACACAAGATCTCTTACAACAGCTTGCGTCTACACCAATCTACAGCGTATTTTAGAAAGCACCATTGTACCCAGCTCCCTTCAGCAATGGCGTTCCAGCGGTTCGCTGAAAGCTCGGCCAAATCTCATCACTCTATTCTGAGGTATCCTAAAAATTGCACAGTGGGTTGCGCACATCTTACAACCCGGCGTTGCAATTGTAGCTCCGCACCATGAAGGGCTTGCAGCAAGGCGCTGTCGTTGAAAGCCTAGATGCCATCGCAGCACGGGTTAAATATAGCCCAATACTCTATTGACGTGCGGATATTACAGTGTAACGATATCTGCTCTTGCACACTATTTTAAAGAATAACAGGCGTCGGAGAAAGCCTTCTAATTTGCATAGCTTTCATCAACTACAAGTACCGCTTTCTAGTTTATAACATCTTGCATCTTTTCATCATCAGCTACAAGTACCATTATCTAGTAAACACTACAAGAACTAAACGAGAGGTGGCTACATACAGGAGACGGTACCGCCATCTAGTGAACACTGCAAGAACTAAACTAGAGGTGGCTACATACAGGGGACGGTACCACCATCTAGTGAACACTGCAAGATCTAAACTAGAGGTGGCTACATACAGGGGACGCACAGCCCACGCCCTAAGGAGCTTCGCCCCTAAAAAAGAAAACAAACATCCAAGGCTCCCCGGGTGCGTGCTCTCCTCTCGGAAGCGTGGCTTCGCCGACGAACCTCCTCACCCCACAACGGCGGTCGAGCAAGCGCTGGAAAGTTCCAGAAGGAAATAGGCGTGGTCATACCGAGCTGAGCCATCTGCCGCGGAGGGCGTTCCAACCGTCTCGCCCTCTTCCCAGCCTTCGCTGCGTATCGCGCCGACGAAATGATGAGAACCTTCTGGAATGTCGTGCGGAAGTTATTTAACCGAGCAGCGGAGACGAGAGATCAGGAGAAGACGGAAGTTAGTGCAAGAGCGCGTAGGGTTCCGCCGTGTAGTCGGCGAAGGTTGTGTCCGTAGCGACAAAGCAGGAGAAGAAGAGGATTTCCACCTGAGGGGTGAAGGCTCGAGCTACAGGCAAGAGCGTGGGTTTACCGCTATCGAGCGAAGACGCATGGCAACAGCTGCGTGTGTGAAGCCGACGTGTTCGGGCGAAGAAGTTTGAAGCTTGGAGAGTGGCCTATTCAAGGCGTGAGGTTTCCTAGAAGAGAAACTTCGGCGAGGTTTCCTGGAAGAGAAACTTCGAGGGCTGCGGAACGACAACAACGCTGGACTTCGAGTGAGTGATTCTCGGAAGAGTATCATCTAGACTTTGGTTCCAAGAACTTTGGACTGAATAGGTTTTCTATCTCTTTAGTATTTAAGTGTCTTGGTTGTTCAATGCATTAATGTGGTTTCCACATTTGGCTGTCAGACAATTAGTTATCCAAGCGACATGGAACCAGAGGAGTATTAAGGAACATTTATGGTAGAGTAGCAACAGCGAGAGCAAGTGTGAGGCCCTGAGAGATAATTGTGCCTGAGAGAAATCACTCTGTTGGTGGGTAGAACGTGGCGATAGCAACAGCTGAGAGATTACATGGCGCTGTTCTGTCTCCGGGAAGCAGCGCTAAGTTCTGTTAATCCCAATGCCTTACTTTTGTTATAAGCGCGGCAGGTTGGGTAGGTTGGCAAAGATGCAAAACAGTACAAAGGTGTAATAATAAAAGTGAAAGCAAAAGAACCATTCGCGGGCTGTTTGCTTTTCTTACATACGAAACCTTTTTTTCTATTCTAACCCTTTGGATAGAAGGAAGTAGACGACTGATCACTCATACTTATGGTAGATGACTGAGCATGGCTAGGGCACGGAGTGCGTAGGCAAGATGACTGCTAATGTGTATGAGAAAAAGACGGCGTTCCAAAAGAAAGTAAACGCGCGACAGAGAGACAGGTAGGTGGTGAGATGGCATAAGGAAGTTTATAGAGATAACGTGACCGCATTAAGCACATCTGGAAATTGATTGATGGGGCATGGCAGAGGTCTTTTCCCTGGTGTGGAAGTAGTCAGGATGAGGAGGGCATTCCATGACATCGAATTGTGGCGGGCGTGTCAAGGAATCTTACCCCCAATTTTCTGCAAATGCATATTCATCTTTCTGCAAATATGCACAAATATAAACACTATTCCCATTTTCACTGTTGATCAGCTTGAAGCAGCGCCCTGTAGTAGTCTAATGTGTGCCGTCTAGGATGTAAGGTCTGATGTCTTGCGTTGGTGTCACCCAATAACCACGTATTACCCACGCCAGATGATCAGCCTGAATGTCTGGAACGCCAGCGTTTGCTTTGCCGCCACCGCCAGCTTCGCTGAAGGGCTAATTTGTCCATACGAGTCGGCGAAGCGAAAGCAAAAACGTGGAGGACGCTATATATTCACCGTGAGCAGTTGAACGCGATATCGTAAGTAAGACCCGTGCTCGTCGCCTTCTCGCCATCATTAAACATGTCAAAACATTTTGTTTTGACATGTTTTGACATGTTTGTCAAAACATGCGAAAACATGTCACAACATGTAAAAACACTAAATATGTCGCCATCATTAAACATGTCAAAAGATTTTGTGATGGGTGGGCTCTTAAAACATCATCTCTTTGCGCTATGCCCATTTTCGACGTCTGATGTAATTCTACGCTTCTGCTCTACGCGTTACACACGTTAAGAAGTCTATTTCATGAGATTAATACAGGGCTGCTTGCGAAGCAGTTTCATTCAATAGGGGGTTCTAAGGTAAAACTTATTGCTACGTAGCTGACGTATCAGCGGTCAGAAGACGACAATGAGGAAGTGGTCTGTCGGTTGTGCATGCTGCTTCCATCTTAGTCGAAGCCATACGCATCATTTTGAATATAGATTTTAAATAGACACACCTCGTGTCATTTTTACGTAACATCTTTGTGGCGGAGGTGCTGGGTACTTCCCCGTCTTCATCACGAAGCTCCGCAACGGCCGCATCATCATAGGTCCAACGATGTCACAGGTTGAACAACCATCGTCTTCGCCACCCGCCCCTACCATGACTTCTACATACGTCGTTCTACCTCCTGCTCGTGATCCCGGTGTATTTTCCGGCCAGGATGGCATTGACGTTGACAAATGGATCAATCGGTACCAACGAGTCAGCGCAAGCTATAGGTGGGACCCAACTCTTATGCTTGCGAATGTGCTTTTTTACCTCGATGACCCACCGCGAGTGTGGTTCGAGACGCACGAAGCGGAGATTACGAGCTGGGACTCCTTTAAAGAGAAGATCCGCGACCTTTTTGGCGACACCGTTGGGCGGCAGATCGCAGCGCGGAATCAACTGCCGGCTCGTGCACAGACGTCGACGGAGTCGTACGTCGCGTACATTCACGACGTCATAGCCCTATGCCGCCAGATTGACGAGCACATGAGTGAGTCGGAGAAAGTGGCCCATGTGCTGAAAAGCATAGCAGACGACGCATTTAATCTCCTAGTTTACAACAACGTTGCCACCGTCGGCGCCATCACTAAGGAGTGCCGGCGGTTCGAAGAAGCCAAGAGCCGCCGTATTACTCAGCGATTCACCCGGCTGCCCAACACGACCGCTACCTCATCGTGTGAAGCCGCCCGCCAGTCCCCCACGCATGACAACGTCACACGCATTGTTCGTCGGGAAATCGAAGCCGCCTGTCCGGCTCCTCTTCAGCCACCCGTTTTCGCAACGCTCGCCTCTGACCAACAACAGCCGTCAGTGGCGTTAATACAAGCTGTGGTGAGGCAGGAGTTTGCGAACATCGGACTTCCGTCCGCATGTCCCTTGACTCTCCCTGAAGTCCCGTCCTACTCCCGAGGACACGCTCGCCGTTCACCTCCAACAATGCCCTTCCGTAATCCTTCCAAATGGCGAACACCCGACGACCGGCCTATTTGTTTTTCCTGCCACCAGCCTGGGCACGTTTCTCGCTATTGCCGCCGCCGTTGGTCAAACCAACCACGTCAGACTTTCCATACCTCGGCGCTCATGCATTCAACGACTCCTCGACGTTCAGTCGCCACACCCTTCAATTTCTATTCGTCGTCACCTTACGAGCCTTCCACTGACGCCCCTTTGCCCTGTCGCCGCTACCCTGACGCCCCTTCGTCCGGTCGCCGCAGCTCTCGCTCCCCGTCGCCGCTACGTCGCCAATCCCGCTCTCCGCAACCTCGGCGCTTTTCCTCGCCGAGCTTTTCTGGACGACCGCAGCAGGAAAACTAGATATTGCAGCTTATAGAGGTGAAGCTGCAATTCCAATGACGGCCTAAAATCCTCTACTGACGCTTCCCACGCACCATAGCCTGCTTGAAGCACAAGTCGACCATGTTCCTGTGACCGCCCTCATTGACACAGGTGCGTACCTGTCTATTACGAGCGCTTCTCTACGCTGCCGCTTACAAAAGATTATGACGCCATCTACGACGCAGGCAATACGTGTTGCCGATGGCGGTACTGTACCAGTAATTGGAATGTGCACTGCTCGTGTCAGCATTGCCGGTCGTCACGCCGTGGTCCTTTTTGCCGTGCTAGCCTGCTGCCCTCATGACCTCATACTTGGCCTTGATTTCCTTTCGGCACACTAGGCTCGGCCTTAATTGATTGTTTGTCTGGTACGCTCAGCCTTGATTTATCAATCTTTGCCGACTACTCTGCAAAGCCCACCAGCCGCTTGAGCCCAACCACTTTCGTTCGCCTGCCACCTCGAGCCGTCACGTACGTGTCTTTGTCATCGACCCCTCTTGTTCCTAACGGTGATTATATCGTTACGCCAATTACTGACGTTCGGCTGACGCGCAAGTTACTGTTCCCTATACCATCGCGACCATAGTGGATAACTGTGTGTTACTTCCGCCCCTTAACTTTGGTTTCACCCCTCAAGTGTTGCCCTGCCAGATGTCTCTAGCCCAGCTAACTGCTATACCAGAGGACGATGTGAGTGTTGTCGCTCTATCTGCTCTTGATCGAAGCGCAGTCTCACGGTCACCCAGCTCAGACGACGGTATGTTTCGAAGCATGATTGAATCGAAGCTGTCGCCTCACCAGGCGGACGCTCTCTGCCAATTTTCGGCCTCATACAGTGACATTTTTGACACCGACGAAAGTCCCTTGGGCCAGACTAAAATTGTCACTCACCGAATCCACATTGGTGACTCTGCGCCCATTCATCGTCGGCCGTACCGCGTGTCAGCGTTGAGCGAGAAGTGATTCAGAAAGAAGTGGCCAAAATGCTTACGAAAAACGTAATCGAACCATCAACGAGCCCTTGGGCATCTCCCGCGGTATTAGTAAAAAAGAAAGACGGCTCATGGCATTTCTGCGTTGATTATCGCCACCTCAACAAAATTACCAAAAAAAGACATGTACCCTCTACCACGCATTGACAATGCCCTTGATTGCCTCCATGGCGCCACCTTCTTTTCATCTCTCGACCTCCGATCTGGCTACTGGCAAATTGCTGTAGATGACATGGACCGAGAAAAGACCACCTTCGTTACCCCTGACGGTCTTTACCAATTTAAGGTCATGCCATTCGGGCTCTGAAACGCTCCAGTGACCTTCGAGAGAATGATGGACACGCTCCTACAAGGATTTAAATGGTCGACATGTTTGTGTTACCTGGACGACGTGATCATTTTCTCACCTACCTTTGCAACCCACCTTGAACGCCTTTCGACCATTCTATCCATATTTCGACGGGCCGGCCTGCAGCTCAATTTCTCCAAGTGCCACTTCGGTCTTCGTCAGATTACCGTATTAGGTCACCTTGTTGACGCTGCCGGCGTACGGCCAGACCCGGCGAAAGTACGCGCTGTAACAAACTTCCCAGTCCCACGCTCTGTCCATGATGTTCGCAGTTTTGTGGGCCTCTGCTCCTACTTTCGCCGGTTCGTGAAAAACTTTGCGGCACTCGCACGGCCACTCGCCAACCTTCTCAAACAAGACGTCCCAATTTCTTGGGGCCCTCCTCAAGCTGACGCCTTCTCTCAGCTAATCACCGCTGTAACGACACCTCCTATTCCTGCACATTTCGACCCCGATACTCCCACATAAGTGCGAACAGACGCGAGTGGTCACGGAATTGGTGCAGTTTTGGCGCAAATTCAGCGGAACAACGACCGTGTAATCGCGTACGCAAGCCGTCTGCTTTCTAAGTCTGAGTGCAATTATTCTATAACAGAACGGGAATGTCTCGCTCATGTTTGGGCGGTTTCGAAATTCCGTCCTTACTTGTATGGCCACCCTTTCCGTGTCATCACAGATCATCACGCGTTGTGTTAGCTTTCTTCTCTGAAGGACCCCACTGGACGACTTGGTCGTTGGGCATTACGCCTACAGGAGTATTCCTACTCGGTTGCTTATAAGTCTGGATGTCTCCATCTGGACGCCGATTGCTTATCCCGCTACCCTGTTGATCAGCCCGACAAAGCAGACATCGAGCCTAGCCTCAGCGTCATGTCAATGTCCCAGTTTCTTCAGATTGGTGATGAACAACGTCGTGATGCTTCTCGGCGACAGCTTATTGACCGTCTCGAATCGGCTCCGAACGACACGTCACTTCGCATGTACGTCCTCCTGAATGGCACGCCGTACCGTCGTAGCCTAAAGCCAGATAGCCCTGAGCTCCTTCTTGTCGTGCCAAAAAATTTGCGTTCAACCGTGCTGCACGAGCTTCACGATGAACCAACTGCTGGTCATCTGGGTGTATCTCGGACGTACGACCGCGTGCGTCGCTGCTTCTTTTGGCGCGGTCTCGCCCGGTCCGTTCGCCGTTACGTGTCCTCCTGCGATAAATGCCAACGTAGGAAGCGACCTACTGCGCCCCTGGCAGGACTTTTTCAACCGATCTCCATCCCAACCGAACCTTTCTTCCGTATTGGTATAGATCTTCTCGATTCTTTTCCCGAGTCGAAATCGGGCAACAACTGGGTCGCTGTTTCTATAGACTATGCGACTAGGTATGCCATCACTCGAGCGCTCCCCACCAGCACCGCTACTGACGTTGCGGACTTTTTGCTCCACGACGTCATCCTACACCATGGCGCTCCTCGCCAATTACTCACGGATCGTGGCCGCGCATTTTTGTCTCGTGTGATCGACGATCTTCTGCGCTCTTCCTCGACGCACCACAAGCTGACCACTTCCTACCATCCCCAAACAAATGGCCTTACCGAACGGCTAAATCGGACCCTAACGGACATGCTCGCGATGTATGTGTCTTCCGAATACCATGACTGGGACCTGGCGCTACCTCACGTGACCTTCGCGTACAATTCTTTGCGCCACGACACCACTGGTTATTCACCCTTTTATTTGCTTTATGGGCGTGATTCGACGTTACCACTCGACACCTTACTTCCAACCACGACAACGCCGTCAACCGAATATGCACGCGACGCTATTGCTCGTGCCGACCACGCACGTCAGATCGCCCACTCTAGACTTTCGGCTTCGCAAGCCACCCAGAAAGCCATCTACGACAGCCGGAATGCTGACGTTCACTTCTCACCCGGTTCTCTTGTTCTCCTGTGGTGCCCAGTTCGTTGAGTTGGCTTATTAGAGAAGTTATTGTCTCGCTACAAGGGTCCTTACCGTATCATCCGCCAGGTAACCGACGTCACCTATGAGATCATTCCTGCATCTGAGACCACAAGCCTGCCTGCAACCACACCCAGTGATGTTGTGCACGTCAGCAGGCTGAAACCTTACCACCTGACTGGTGAAGACCGTAGTTAATGTGCACCGAGACGGCGCTTTTACCGCCGGGGGGCGGGGGGGGGGGTTATGCTACGTAGCTGACGTATCAGCGGTCAGAAGACGACAACGAGGAAGTGGTCTGTCGGTTGTGCGTGCTGCTTCCATCTTAGTCAACGCCATACGCATCATTTTGAATATAGATTTTAAATAGACACACCTCGTGTCATTTTTACGTAACAATATGATTGCGACTCAGATGGTTTGTGTTCGATTATCAGTCGTAACAAAGATTTCTAATAAGTATTTTATTTGCATTTTGTTTTATTTCTTGGTCGCGCACAAGCAGCGATGCAGACACCGACAGCTCAAATAGTAGGCTGCGACAGGGGTCGGGATACTATCGAAGCACAGGGCCATGTTTCATGAACATGTCAGAGCAGAAAATGCATAAAAAATTGGTGTGCGGGAGTGTTTTTTTGCAAAGAGAAAAGTATGATTATTGGCAGTAAGGAACTAGAAAACTGGGGTGGAAAAAATGTTTATTTTGAACGCGCATGTCCCAGGACTGCAATAAAGAAACATAGGTTACAAGACGAAAAGAAATTGAGTGTTACTTTTGCTGCTTGAGATTTCTAGCCAACTCGCAGATATTTGCGTTAAGTTTGCTCAATGACAAATGCAGAGAGACTTGGACGTGTTCACCGGTTAACTAAAAGCGGGGTTTGACGCCATTCTGGGGCCACGTGATACTGCCACGTGGCCCACAGCTTGCCAGCTCCTGAGATAGAAAATATTATTGAAAAGGCTGTACGAGGCTTAGTAGGAATGCGCCTACACGTGAGAATTCCGGAGATATATGATTCTATGTAATAGAAGGGAGAATAACACCACGAGATGATACAAGGACCTAACAACGCGTGATTAGAAACTTTGTTACTCTGGCAAATTACACAATGACCCATTGCTATTGCATAAAGTATAATGTTGTCTTTTTGCGGAGCCTGTTGCCTTTTAGCCGGTTATCAACAAAGTGCTGGTGTGTCAGAATGGCGAATGTTTGAGTTCCATGGTTTTCTGTGAATAATTTCCATTCCGCCTTTGAAGCGCGGTCTCCTGCTGGTGTGCGATGGAGGTAGAGCCCTACGGAAGACTACCTGAGACCGGAATGACCGCGAGTGTTGCTTCCAGGAAGCGCTACGTACAGCTCCGATAGTGGCACTGACAGTCATGACCCCGAACCCTACAACGTCAGCAGTGATGAATCACGGGACGACAACTTCGAGCTCGTGAGAAACCACAAGAGAACGAGACGATTTCTGAGCACGTCACTTAATGAGAGTGAGCCCACCATGAGATCTTCGCGGAACACCGAGGTATTAACAATCCTTTTCATGCCAGTTCTCGCTAGTGACAACATGAGACGCCTTAACCGGCAAGCCGTGTCTGTACAGCTAGAGGCAATGGTGCCGAATGAAGTAAAGGAAGTAAGAGTGAGTAGCCGTGAGAACAACCTATCGATTGACGTCAATGAAGTGACTGCACTTGACCGATTGCATGAAGTAAAGGAACTTATTGGGATGAAAGCCCGCTATCATATACCACTGGGCAAAGAAGTGAGCACTTGGGTGATATGTGATGTTGCCGAAGCCATTACCAACTCGGACCTACCAGTCTTGATTAGACCGGCTTCGGAAGATGCCATCATAACAAGTGTATGTCGTATCGGGACATCATGATGCGTCAGAATTACATTTCAGGGTGAGTCACTTCCATCACACGTAAAAGTGGGCCACTTCCGACACGCAGTTCGCCCTTTTATAACGAAACCACTTTAGTGCTCGAAGTGCATGAAGTTAGGTCACGTAAGTGGTGTGCGCACGAACTCTACCGACTGTTCCCGATGCGCCGGGCACCACAACAAGGATAAGTGCCAAGCCACGACTCTGAAATGCTCAAATTGCAATGAGTCGCATGATGCCTCTTCGAAGGACTGCCCTTTTATTCGAAAGAAGCTAACAGTACTGAAGACAAGGGATAGAGATGACATGTGACACCGAGAAGCAGCTTCATCCGTTACGCGACGACGGTCCCGTCACCGGCGCAGCACCAAAGCAACCAAAACCTCGTCGCCTCGCGAAGCACGTCAAAAACCACCTCCACCTCTCCCACTCTGGCCAAGTGCTGTCGGTTCTAAGAACAAAGGCGCTTCTGCTAGCAGTGGAGCTGAGGCTGCATCCTTATTACCAAGTCAGAACGGAGCTGTTTTAAAGGAAAATGATGCCTCTAGCAGCAATGCAGGTGACGCTTGGCCCGAACTCCCAAAGATACATGCGCCTGATGAGAGGCGTCAGACTTCGACAGTGAGGAACACTTCATTGGTACCTCATAACTTAATGGATGAAGGACAACTTAACATGGCCAGCACCCTGGTCAGTGCTGTGCGCATGCTTCTGAGCAAGATGCAGACACCAACAGTTCAAAGCGTGTCGCAACTGCTTGACACCATCACTCCAGTTCTCGCAAGCCTTGAGAAGCCTGATGCTTGAGAACACAAGCAGCACCTTAATGTTTTCACCATCGGCAGGATTTTGGGTGCTGGAACCGTGCGTACAAGTTATTGCAACGAAAGTGCTCAATTGATTAAGACACGGATGTGACTCCCCATCTGTGATGTTAAGCACATAACTGCCGTTTTTTCCACGGCATGAGTGACATTTCTCTCCTTCACTGTCTCCCTAACTTTTATTTTCCTCACCCCCTCCCCAGTGCAAGGCAGCCTATCAGGCTCAGCCATGGTTAACCTCCCTGCCTTTCTTTCATCCTTATTATCTCTATTGGCTCCCGCAATTCTCAGTTAACGCTTATTGCACGTACGTCGCGCTACAGTTACCAATGCGAGACGGCGTTCCTCTGTTTTCGCTCATTACTTGTGCCCGTGTTTGCTTGTTATGTGTTACACTTTTTGTGAAAAACATATAGCCGGGTCTGATTTGTTTTTCTGTTTTTTTATCTCTCTCGTCCTCCCCGTGACCGGGCTTTGAGCAGAGGTCTTTGAGGAACATCCAGACCATTAGACGGTTGGCGAGAAAAAAGCAGGCGTTGTAAACCACAAAGTAAAGGAGTGCTTTAGAGTAAAACTGGGCCTCTTCGCGAGTTTAACAAATCATAGACACATAAAGAAATGCATAGTGAACAAAGCTATCACTGAAATAGCTGCATCTCTGAACAGCAGAAAATTATTGCGTCGAAGAAAATTGGTGGCGCGGCCAACTTCGGTCTTCACACTTGAACTCAAATCTCTGGCGCCCCTCCAAAACAAAGAAGTAACTGCCTTGGCACCCGAGGTGCTTCATAGAATGGACAGTCTCTCGCACAGCACTTGTTTGTTTTCATTTTTTACTACCGTCCGGGCATAAGAACCATCCAGCAGGCGATAACGTCAGCTGCTAAAAGGCAATGTGTTTTCGCACCCACCCCTTCCCCAGAGTCCAATCCTGTAATGGATGGCGAGATCTTTAAAGGTTGTGAAGACTGGTAGACGCCTTGTTTTATCCTTGAGCCAGTTTTCGACAGCTCCTCATAGTTATGGTAGGGTCTCTCGACATCGCTTACCACCTAAGTTTTTTTCGTGCTTTGAGAGGTGTGGTTGCAATCTTTTACAGCGTGCCTCACATCCAGCGGCCTCTTTAGGACTTCTTTTCTTGGGGTTGAGGCCACGGAAGTGGTTAGCCCACTTACACTGCTGAGAGAAAGCACTTCCACCCACTGATGGTTCTCTGTTATCGAAAGCACTTTGCCGGCGTCGACTTGCACGCATTACTTTTATTGGAAACGATCAGCTAGAAGCAGGAGTGGCACACGAGCTCTTCGCAAATATTTTATTTACCCACTTGTTTCTTTTGCTTTTAGTTGTTTATGAGCAGACTAGTAGTGGTGTCGTGCATCACTTCCAGAGGTGCTCACAAAAATATTACAGAAACTTAGATCAAAGCAAGAAACTAAAATTAAGTTTTGTTACATCATGAACACCAACGATGTAAAGAACAGCTGTTGATAAATAGTGTCGCACACGCTCATAAGAAAATCATTGAAGCTCCCGTGGTAATCACTGAATGCTAATTTGTGGCAGTTGAATTCACGGCCCATTTCTCCTTGTGGTGAGCATTCAGCAATTGAACAGACATTTATACTGTGTGAAATAAAGTGAAACTTGAGCAGGTGTGGTTATCAATCCTTGAAAAAAATTTCCCTTTGACTTCAAGCGTAATAATGTCTTACATATTTTAATGTGAGTTTTCCTTCAATTTAATCTGCTTTATCTGTAACATTAGGTTATTTCCAACATGTTGGTACAACTTCACAAACAACTGCGAAACAGTGTTTGCATGAACGCATTGTCATTATGCGTGTGCATTCGATGTGAACTGATTATGGCGAAGACCATGTACTGCTTGTTGTGGGTTAGCACTCCTGCTGCGCTTGTCTCACAAAAAGCGCCACCATATTTTCTATTTGAAATGCTGCACTGTTGAAAACTTCACACTGGAACAAAAAATGAGAGAACCTTGTGTTCAAAAAGTAAAGGTGTGTGGGAGGAAACTATGTGCAGTTTTTTTTGTTATTCTTCAACTAGCGTGGTGAGCAAGTTTAATACATTCATGCCTCTAATATGCATCTAAAGCCGCCTTTATAATGTAGAATTTTGTGGAGTTTTTTTCTCTTTTTTTCTGAGTATTGTAGGACAAGAAATTTTACCCCGGGTATCAAATCAACAAAACATTGTGTTTCGAAGTTTGAAGTGCGACAAAGACTACAGATGCAGAGAAGTGGAATACTTGTATTATTTTTTTCTTCTGTTTGCGTTGACAAGCAT
This sequence comes from Rhipicephalus microplus, assembly GCF_013339725.1. Taxonomy (NCBI): domain Eukaryota; kingdom Metazoa; phylum Arthropoda; class Arachnida; order Ixodida; family Ixodidae; genus Rhipicephalus; species Rhipicephalus microplus. Next base: position 77,779 of record NW_023610395.1, read on the forward strand.
GTGCGCTGAATACGGAAGCTCAACATAAAAAAAACGCTGTACAGTTTAATGTATCGGCATAATCATCTGATAATCATTCGCTATTGAAATATTCAATTTCTTCTTACTTATAAAGCGAAAAACGAACATAGTGCAGCTGATTCTTCCTTTCTTTGTGTTTTTTCGGTATATTATTTACTTGAGATACTTGCAGTGTGTTAACCTACTCAAGTGAAAGCTGCTGGTACAGAACAAACGCCCGTAATCTACGAGCGTCGTCAGGTTTAATTAGGTACTTAGGCCTCAATTACAAAGCGTAAACCACTATGCCACGTGGTCCACGGAATTAGAACGTATAGGGCGCTATACAGAGTGGCGCGCGCTGTCCTTTCTGCACCTGGGTAAGTGTTTAAATTTCGCTTGGATAAAAATTCCCTTCGATTTGATTCGATAAAATTTCACTTCGATTCCGCAACGTAAAATATTGGATGTCACAAGCGCGAGAAGTTCCACCATTTCTTTCAATTTTCGAAACCGTGCCCAGCACACGTACCGTATCCGGCAATTTTCATAATCACATCATAGTTTTCAGAATAATTTCCAGAGTGATTAGAAAGAAACCTAAATGTATCGTAATTCTGCAACCCTAAACAACAGCGTTTGTTATTATAACTAAGCAAGGTTCCGAAAAGAGTGACGGGAAAACGAAGCATATATTACCTCTTGTAAATAGTCATCGCAAGAGGACATCCAGTATAATACCTCCGACATCTGCGCAGTGTCATGCGAAAACTTTAATGGGACAACCCTTTGGCGCATTATGCCCGACATCCTCCTCCTGTAATCAAAAAGTCGTCAACAGAAGTCCATGGCGGACAAACGAGGTGCATGAATTACGTCATAATATTAGTAATAATTAATAATGATAATATTCACCAGCCTGCATGACTACGCTCACTGCAGGGCAAGGGCCTCTCTCAAGATCCGCCAAATAACTCGTTCGTCAGCTTTCCGTTGCCACGTTATACTTGCGAACTTTTTCATTTCGTCGGCTGAGGAAAACACGAACATTCGTACATACTAAATGTCCACAGATACCACAAAAGTTCACCAAGATATCACAGCAGATCGTAAGGCCGTTACGAATTTTATATAAGGTGGACACTGTAATTGTAAAAGTTATGTGTCCACAAGCACAAACTTAATATGTTTCATTTTTATTTAAATACTTTTTTATAGTGTTCTACTTTAAACTACAGTGCTCATCTTTGCAAGTCATGACATTTTAATCTTTCAGACGTGCACTACAGATATTGCGCCGTACAGCTTCAACTCCAGCACGCCACTGACTCACAACCGAAAATGCGAGGGGCGACCACGCTGTCACAAAACTTTCACGACGGTACTGTATCTTAAAATAAAGTTCCATTTTCGCCCCTTAGATGAAACGCTGAATGAAAAAGCTCTGTATCCCATGGCTTTACAAGTAACGCTTCGTAATGATGTTGCCGGTCATGCGTCCGCGTGCACCACGCGCCACCTAGAAAACGCTCCAGTTTCCAGAGATTCAAGAATAGACACCTTTTTCTCTCTAGAGGAACTACAAGCGGGCTTGGCGGCATGAAAACTATCTTCATCGCCTGGTCCGGATGGGATTACGTACATGGCTCTTTGCAACTTCGGAGAAGCAGCTCGACGGGCCCTTCTATCCGTGTACAACGACTCGTGGAGCAGCGGATTTATCCCTCATTCATGGAAATCCAGCCACCTCGTCCCTGGGCTTAAACCAGGTAAATCTCCTCTGCACTTGACCTATTATCGCCCCATCGCGCTTACCAGCTGTTTCGGGAAAGTGATGGAGAGGATGATTTTGACTCGCCTAGAGTGGTACCTGGAGCACCACGAGGTATACCCTCATGCTATGACGGGCTTTCGGCGTGGGCGGTCCACAATTGATAACGTTATAGACCTGGTCTCATCTGTTCAGCATCAAAAAAAGACTGAAACGTTTTTCTGCGGCGTTGTTCTTGGACGTGAAAGGTGCATACGATAACGTATCACATGAAGCCATTCTGGATGTCATGGAAAATTTTGGATTAGGGGGTCGGATTTACCATGGATCCACAGCTATCTGAAAGGCAGAACTTTCTTTGTACAGACGGAGAATGGCACAACAACGCACCATTGCAACCGTCAAGGTGTGCCTCAAGGCGGTGTTCTTAGCCCCACACTTTTCAATCTAGCGTTACTCGGCCTGGTTGATGCACTTCCAGAATCTGTCCATCTATCAATATATGCAGATGACATCTGCATCTAGGCGTCAGGCGTAACACGCCTTCATTTGCGTGCCCGGCTTCAGAGAGCGGCTCAAAATGCGACAAAGTACCTGGAAGAACGGGGACTAGAGCTGTCATGAGAGAAATGCTCGCTTATAGCATTCACGCATAAGGCTATGAGCCCATATGTTATTAAAATCAACTGACACACGATCAACTACGTGAAGACCCACCGATTACTCGGAGTCAAAGTTGATCGCGACCTCTCCTGGAGCCCTCACATCGCCCACATGAAAACTAAACTCACCATGATCACCCACGTACTGAGGTTTCTTGCTGAAAAATGTGGGGTGCATCGGTACGAGCAATGCTCCAACTCTACACTGTTCTGTTCCTCGGTTATATGCGATACAGCTTACCCGTGCTTTGCGGGATCCGAAGAACAAACTTGCGCGTCCTTCAGTCGATCCAAGCCCAAGCCCTGAGAATATGCCTTGGTCTCCCGAGATGCGCGTCTACAGCAGCGACAATCATCATTGCGCGTGATTATCCAGTCAACGCATACATCCGCGTAGACCCTTTGAGAATGCACATAAGACATTTCGCTCGGCTTCCATCTCATCACCTCGCCTCACTTCGAACTTCCAGGCCCCACTCAGCGTTCAGCGCAACTGTAGCTCAGCATTGCGCAGTGCTTCCATTGCACTTCACGCATGCAGCACAGCCGCCGATACCATTATGGTGCCTACACCCACTCAAAGCCCTTCTTACAATTCCTGGCATCCAAAATAAGAAAAAGTCGTCGCATCTAGCCCTGAAACAGGCCACATTACTTTTCCTGCAAGAGAAGCACAACGGACGCCTTCACATTTACACGGATGGCTCGGTGTCTTCAGTAAGCTCTGCAGCGGCGCTGGTTATTCCCGCGAGGCACATCACAATTAAATTCATGACATCGCATTTGACGTCGTCGACAGCTGCAGAACTTGCAGCCATTCGAGCAGCTCTGGAGTTTATAGTGAAAGAACCTTCGGGAATTTGGTCGATCTTCTCGGACTTGAAGGCATCTCTTCAATGTCTTATATCACCCTTTCGCCATGGACCTAATGAACAGTTAGTAGCTGAAATAAAGCTTCTTCATCAACAAGCAACCGAAAAACAGCACAGCATAGTGTATCAGTGGATACCAGGTCATTGCGGTATATATGGCAATGACCGCACAGATGAGGCCACTAGATCTGCACACGATGGTACCCAATACACAGCCATCCCGTTCTCAAGAACCGGCGCAGCTACAAGACTTCGTTCGCTTGCACGTGACCTTACACTGGTACAGTGGAACTCAACAGACTTCACAAACGCGCGCCTGCATAACTTGGATCCCGATCTGCAGCTTCGTCTTCCCCCAAGGATATCTCGAACTGAGGAGACTCTTCTATGCCGCCTGTGGCTTGGAGTGGCCTTCACGAACGCATACTCTTATCTCATTGGGATGGCCAGCTCTCCTACATGCACTTACTGCAGTTGCGAAGAAACCATCGCGCACCTTCTGTGTGAGTGCACCCATTTCAACGTGCAAAGACAAGAACTCACTGCAGCTCTGGATAGACTTGACAATCGGCCTTTGTCGGAACAAAGGATTCTGGGTCATTGGACGAGCCCATCCTCAGCCCAGAAGGCTTGGAAAGCTTTGCTGCGCTTTTTGCGGACAACTGGCCTCAGAGACAGACTTTAGTGTATTATACTCTTTGATGTGGCCTTTCCTCTGTCGCATTTTTTTGTAATTTCCCCCTCTCTTCGCAACATTTCTTTTTAACATCTTTCATTACCCTCACCCCTTTTCCCAGCACAAGGTAGCCAGCCGGTCTAAGAGCTGGCTAACCTCCCTGTCTTTCCACTTAAACTTTATTCCTCCTCCTCCTCCTCCTCCTCCTCCTTCGTATTGATATTGGCCTTCTGCGCTGTGGTGAGCATTCGTTCTATATTTGGATTACCGATTACTGGGTAATGCATGAATTAGTTGAATAGAAGGATATCGCTAATAATCACAAGAAATACGAGCGTTTGCGTCACTGACGCAGCGCACAGCGCAACACCAGGAAAACACAGATATTATCTGGCATCTCGCTTGCTTAAATAACGCCAGCTTCAGCATGAGGTGTGCAGAAGTTTACATTGTGACCAAAACCTATTACAACAATACCAGTGCGAACTGTCATCCAATAATACTGGCGTGAACCAGCTTTATTTTACGTGTGTGACTGTGTCCTATAAGTGCATAGTATCTGGTCTTGTGTGCCATCATCACATGGTGCAGTAAATTCTGTGGTGAAGTGCGCTTTTTTCGGTGTCCGCACGTGTACTTCTAAAAAAAACACAAAAAACAATAAAAACAAACGACCATGCTTCGTGAAGGCTTTCGAAGACAAAAGATTAATGGCTCGGGGCATCTTGTCCTCGTTTTCTTTCTTAACTGACTTATACAGAAACACCGTCAGGCTGTAAAGCTTTTGACATACTGTACCTTGTGCGCCACGGCTATCTGGGGGGATTTACGCCTGCCCAGGCACAAAATGTCATGAGAACCGCTTTGTAGAATGCCCAGCCAGGGTACTTCCTGTTTTAGTGCTGGAACTTGCGTTTTGGGGACAAAGCAGCAGGCTTTCGGCAAATTGTCTCAGGGGCTTTCATATAGAAGACGCTGTATTTGGGGTTAAGTTGGAACTTTTTATGGGAAAATTGCCGCTACACTTTTGTGCGAGACAAACAGCGAAATGTTTTGTCTTCTTTGTTGGCCGAGGAAGTGTCGCCTTTGCGACTCTCTCCACGCGATGCCGTTTTGCCCATTTGTCGTGGCATGCATTCGTAAGAAAGAAGAAGACGTAATCTTAAACAAAGTTTCGCATGACGCCCTGTGTCACCGAATTTGGTGGTTACGAACCCCGGCTAAGAGATGAACCAAGGGAATGGGATTGTGGTTTGGTTATACACAACCGTGTGAAGAAAAGAAAGGCACAAGATTCATTATTGTTACGGTTCATAAAGTTAGGGACCATAGATAACCTTCACTCTAGCACTTGAATACGAAAGCCTGCTACTAACTCGATTATGCCCAAAGTGAACCAGTCAGGCACTGGACACCTTCGAAGACATAATATTTTTCAGTGTGAAGCACAAGCAATACATGGCCTTGATTTTCCGGGTTGATGGTTATGCCAAAATTACAAACTTATCTGTGGAGTTATGGAGACCTCAGTTTGCTTCGAGCTTTAGCGCAACAACATGTACCGAAAAAAAGTCTACCTCAAGAATGACTACAACATCTTCATCGCATTTATTTCATCTCACTTAGAGAGTCACCAATAGCCAATGTTTTCGAGAGGTGCTGGAGATAATGTTTTTTTTTGTTCCTTGTTGACTTCGCTACCTTTAAGTTACGATTTCTGTAAAAAAAACGGCTATTTAAAACGTTTTTTTGATTGTATTTTGACGACTTTGCTTACAAATGGATAAGAGTGTTGTATTACCTCATCTTGTTTTTGTTACTCTTGTTATTCCTTTTCTATGCTTTACATTATTTGCTCTTTCCTCCACCTCATGTGTAGGACATTCTGCTGCGTCAAAGCTTGGTTGACCACCCTGTCTGTCCTCTTTGTTCCCACCCCCGCTATCTCAAGTAAAAGTATAAATTAGCAGCTGATATTTAAAGCCCACCTTTATCCTTTTCACCTTTTCTGTTTGAGCACTTCTTGTTTTGTTTGCGCAAATCTAGAACTAGAAATCACGGCAAATAATTGACCAATCGAACTGCGCCACTAGCTACATACAAATCAACTTATCCTAAATGTGAAGAAAACAAAGTTTACTGCTTTTTCGTTCTAAAAATAAAGAAGTAAAACAGGCTGCAAAAATTGTTTTACATAGAATCGCAGCTAGGACATGTGACAAGCCATCCCATTTTAGCTGTTATGTTTCCCAAAACTTAAGCTGGACAGAGGACATAAAGTTCGAACTAAAGCTGTGCGATCAGTTGACTTACTTCAACGAATACGATGCTATGCGCCTGTCAAGCTCATTAGACCGTTATACTTTTTTCTTGTACATTCGCATCTTAGCTATGGCTAAGATGCGAATGTACAAGATGCACTTGTGGCACATTTTAGACCGTTATACTTTTTTCTTGTACATTCGCATCTTAGCTATGGCTTATCAGTACGGGGGAACGGTAATAAAACCGACATACAAAGCTGGCAGTACTACAACGACCACCAATTCGTTTGCCCAACTTTTCAAATGAATACAAACGGTACTCCAAACTAATGTCGGGCAATAGGATTCCTAGTTAGATTAGAAACTTTTACAGAGTGAAGATCTGCATTCGGCTATATAAGGAGGTATCTGGCAACTCCGAGGTATTTTTAAACCGGTACCTCAGTCGAGACACAAAATACAGTTTACGCCACACGTCAATAGTAACAAGGACACCCTGCACAAACTTTGGTTTGCAAACCATTGTGTATGAAGATACGTATTTAGTCAATATGTATCCTAGCGTTTTAGAAGTAATAAAAAATTTTTAAACAAGTCGAGCTTTTAAACAATTGATAATGAATATTTTTGTTGCCCAGAACGCGGATATGTTGTAGAACTTTCGCTTACAGAAGCGCCGTAAGTGTGACTTGACTGCGTCATAATGTTATAAAATGTAACGACACGAAGTCATTACTGTCTGTTTCAGTTCCCCTCTTCCTCCACCTCCAAGGACCGCACCATTGTCTCTTTTTTTCCGTCTTCTTCCTTACATGCCTCCCGTTTTTTTTATTCTTCCCCTCTCCCGGAGTGATAGCGAAGAACGTTGCTTGCAGCGGCGAATTGAAGTTGTCTTTCATTCAGGTAACCTATGGTCTTGAGCATACCTTGCTGTACAGATATCTTAACGTCTCTAAAAGGCCCAAGAAACCTTGTTCTCATACTGGGCAGACCTTTTCGCACAAGCACCACATTGTTTAGAGGAATATCCGGCCTGTGGCCTGGGTGTCGCTTGTCAAATTGGATCTTGATCGCCCTTCGATACCTGCTTCGTTCTTCGTTGGTTTCGTGTTGTTCAAACAATTGCAGTTTGTCATTGATTCTAAGTTCTTTGCCGGTTGGCAAGATTGAAACTTCACGGTGAGCAGCAAAGTGTGGGCTGCAGCCAAGGCTCGCAATGTGTGTCCTGTTCCATTTACACCCGCTTTTAAACGTTGGGTACATGAAGATGAATGTCTTGATGTCACGGATGACCCTTTCAGCCATTCCATTGGCCTGTGGATGAAAGAGAGCGCCACGGCGTAGTGTAACACCCCGACTGTCTGCCCACTGCTGCCGCTTCTTACTCAAAAATCCCGGTCCATTGCCCGATATTACAACTTTTAGCTGTAAAAATATCGCTCGGTCAAGCAAAGCTATGACGCTGCTTGTGTCTTCTTGTCCAGGATGCGCGACTGCCATTCTTGTGCACTGGTCTATACCAATCAGGAAAGACTGTGTATCGCGAACTCCAGCACTCCTCTTTTTCAAGTCCGCAAAGTCTACGTGCATAACTTAAGGTTTCTCCGAGTACTTTGGCAAGACGACCTCGTCGGGTCGAAGGCTGGTATTCAGCTTTATTCAACTGGCACAGGTGGCATGACTTGATATACTCTTCAATGCTTTTCTTATGTTTTTTCATGTGCAGCGTCTGAAAACTTTGTTATAGGTCCGCCAAAAACCATCATGACCACCTAATTCCGGATTTTCATGGTACAAGTGAAGAACTTCTTGAATCAGTGTCCCTGGAACAGTGAACTTATCATCCTTGAATCGAAGAGTTTCATACCCTTCCCATAATGTTGATAAGTAGACGGTTTCATGCAGGACCTTGATTGCTGATCGAGACAAGGCATCGGCGTCTGTAAGATGGCCACCTGCACGATGGAAGACATCCAACTCGTATTGCTGAAGTTCATTGACCATTCGGGCCAATTTCCTTCGAGGCTGTGGCATCTTTAAAAGTGCATTAGTGCTTGATGGTCTGTGTACAATACAAGTTTTCTTCCGTCGATGTGTGAACGAAAGTACCGGACTACCATCAAAACGGCAGGAGCCCCCATCTCAGTTGTCGAGTAATTCTGCTGAATTCGGTTGAGGGTGTAGGAGTAGTATCCTATAACCATAAGCTGCTGAGCTAGAGGTGAACGGACATCTCTTTGGTACAGAACAGCCCCTATAACATAATTTTAGGCGTCCGCGTTCATCCCAAAAGGTAAGCTGTAGTCTGTTAAGGTAAGCACAGGGTCCGATAAAATGCGTTGTAAAATTACCTGGTAAGCCCTTTCCCATTCCTTAGTCCAAACAAAGGGCACTTCTTTCTTTGTGAACTCTATCAAGCACTTTGTGATCTTTCAGAAATTTTCGATAAAACCTATGAAGTGGCCCGAGAGTCTTAGAAAAACTTGGAGTTGGTGAATGCCATGCGGCTTCGTAAGTGTCATGATTCTTTGGACGGACTCCTGTTTAGTACTCTTGGTAGTTCCGTCAAACACTCTTCCTAGGAAATTTCACTTGAATAATTCACTTTTCTTCTCATTGAACTTCAGGTTCACGTCACTAAGGGCTTGTGGCACATTTCCAAGGTGTTCAGAGCACTCTTATACTGACTGGGAGTACACGAGAACGTCATCAATATAAACTTTACAGAAGATTCTCAAGTATGGCTTCAAAGCACTGTTTCTCATTTACTGAAACCAAGCGGACAACTTTTTCCAGCCAAAATGGAAGTCTGTTGTACTCGTACACGTCAAACGGTGTAATGTACGTGGAGAACCTCTTAGTTTCTTCTTGCAAAGAAACTTGCTAAAATTCTTAGCAAAGTTCAAGACGAAATGAAACTTTGGAGCCTCTGGTTTCATTAATCATTTTGTCAATATGCGACATCTGAAAAGTGAAAGGGTCTGTTTGTTTGTTTATGTGTCTGTAAATGGTGCAGACTATATACGAGGCAAAAGCAGACGCAGAAGGCCGTGTAACTGCGGCATCAAGCATTTTCTGTAGCTGCCCCTTCAGCCAAAGCTTCCTTTCTCTCGACATGTTAAAGGCCTTTCGCTTTCCCACTGCTGTCTCTCGCAGCTGGAATGGAACTTCAGACTTTGAGGTTGCTTTTGGGTATCCACCTATGGAAAGCAATTCAGAATACATGCGAACGACATCTGCGGCAGTGGGCTTACGGGTATGTTCACCGACGGCTGTGAAGGTGACCAGCTTACGGTTATATTGCGTGGTAACTTGCCCATCCCGGTAGAGATCCAAACGTAGTTCTTTCAAAACTGTACGTGACAGGAGAATCTCACATTTCATCCCATGAAGCACCAGTGATTTCACCATGGTGATCTTGCCTTGACATGTAATTAAGATGTCTATCCACTCATCATGCACTTGTTTCTTTCCATCATACCCACGAACGATGACAGGACACTCCTTCCTTACATTGAACTCGGTAATGATGATCTTGGTGAATACAATAATAGATGCTCCGCTGTCAACGAGAGCTTTCACGTCTCTCTCATTAACTTGCGGAAACACGTACACCAGCTTGGCGTGTTCAGTAAAAAAAATCTTTTTTTTTATATTTTAAACAAGATATCTTCAGATGCTCCTTTCATTATTGCATGCTTCTTTTTCTGTCTCGTGCTCTATTTCACAAATTAATCTGGTTTGCTAGGCGTATTTCACCAATCAGGAGCTGGAAGCGTATCGGGCATGCTCACTGCGGGCGCCGTGGAATGTGGCTGTCGAACCAACAGCTCCATGACCTGTATTATCTCCTCGGGCGTTTGAGGTCTTCCAAGGTGAAGATGGTGCTTCATTATTACCAGACACAGATGTGATGAGCCAAAGAAAGCAGGATTGACTGCATGCAACAGCCTCTTTTTTTGAAATATAGTTAACAACCAAACCAGAAGATTACTTCAAGGCTAATGCACGGTCTCCACACTGAAACTTGTTTTCAAAGAAAGCGCACAGAAAATTTTGCCTCCGATCTGCGTAAATATGTTCGGCCTTTGCTGTTGCTCGCATCTTGTGCCACATCTCGGCGACGCCTCCCAAGCACAATTGCAGGTTCATTACTTTATCACGATCACGTTTCCAAGAATATCGATTACACGCATACTCATAAAAGTAAAGCGAGGCCTGGACACTCATTGATGATGATCGATCTTAGACCTCTGGCTTAATTATTTCTCTTGGTGTCTTTGGATATCGGTCATAGCATGTTCGCTTTATAAGCTCCTACAGATGTTGCCGATATGTGTTCACCTCCTACTGCTTGGTTACAGCTTCAAAAACATCATTACTTCTTAAAACACTGTTTAAGTCAGTGGAAGCGATATCCGCTTTCGAAAGTTTAGATTTCTGTGGCCTGGCTTCAATGCGCCGCCCTGGAGTATGCGCAGTTGCATCTTCAAGTTCGTGATCATTCATTTTTCGCAAGGTGTCACTGAACACTCAAAACTCGCGCGAACAGGTCGTACTTCCACCATAGAGACACAATACCACGCTTACCGTCTTGACATCACCCACACGGCCTGCATCGATGTAGACGCACATTGTCCTCTGGAAGTTTTGGCTGCTCAGGGGCGTAGAACAGGATCCTGTCGACAGCTGCGCCAAGTTTGTAACGAAACTGAGAATCACAGAGTCAATACGGTCGCCATTGCTGTTTATTTCAGTTCCTCCCTTCCTCCACCTCCAAAGATTGCACCCTTGTCTCCTTTTTTCCGTCTTCTTCCTTACATGAAATAGTATTGTCACTAGTATAACTCATTACTTTTGTGATGTGTTGTTGTTTTCTTGTATTTTTGCTTAATTTTTTACTGTGATTTCATTGTTGCTTTATGGTCAATAATGGCATTGTTTTGTTAATGTAACTGTTGTGTACACGCTTGCTATAATGACATTTATATCTATGTTTATTCATTAGGTTACAAAGATGAATTAATATTTCCTAATTTGTTGCATCTGCTGCCCCAGTGTGGAAAAGCCTCCTCAGGAAGTTCAAGTCATCTTTTTGCCTTACCTCGCGGGCAAATTTTGTATATGCGTATGCCCCAAATTGAGAATACAAATGTGTCTTGGAATGGTCCTTAATATTGGGAAGGTGTTTTTTTTCAATCATATTAGTAGTTTATGATTCGGCAAAACACCCAATACGTTGGAGTTCTTGGGGGTCATCAGAAATTCCGCACGAAGAAGAACCATGGACCCTTGACCTTTTCCCGCAGCGGGAACAGCCATCGATATTCATACTGGCGCCCTTCGAAAAACAAAAGGGCTATCCCCGACACGCGATTACCGCCGAAGCAACAGCAGCAGCGTCGACTGAAGGACCTCTCACCGTCGTCGTCTCGGCGCTATTTCTTACGAGCTTGTTTGGTTCCGGAGAGTGGCATAGCGTGACCAAGAATCATCGACGAGACGTGATAAGGTACAGCGTTTTCGTTTAAGGAGGGCTGCATGAGGGGACTTGACAGACTTCTACGCATTGCTTCTACCCCATGTAACTATATAGACGGCAAGAACCAGAAGGAAAAAAATGGATAGCGTCTCGAGGAACTGAGGACAGTGACAGAACTCCCCTACTCTTCAGTGTGTGGCAACGTCTTGAGGATGGGTATTTCTACTAACGACGTTACAGAATCAAACGCGGAGAGAAAGAGAAAAATTTTGAGGGTGCTTTTATTTCTGGTTGTATTCCGAAACACGCACTACACCTCCATCAAAAATAGGCTTTATTTTCAAATAGGTGCACACCAAAACACGATTAGACATTTATATTGTACTCATGGTTGTTTTTATTTTTTTTCATGGGCAGGGCAGTTATGGGAAGATGCGTCTTTTACTGTGCCACGGAAATGTACTTCGTAATGCGTAGAACTGTATGCTGCGTGCCTGCGAACTACCATTTTGTTCCGAATGTAATGAAGTACTGCATAATTTCATCGCCGAGTTCGTATATATTGTCCTCCTGTATGATCGCGTGGTTGTAAAGGAGTACGAGGGTGCGTGTTTGGTTACTGTCCATGGTTGACGCATTCGCTATAGGACCATACGCCATAGAACACGATTGTGCTTGTACTAAGGTGTGTGTTAAAAAATCAACAAGTGGTGGCTACAGTGTTTCCCTTAACCGTATCTCGCTTTTCACAAGCAGAAAACTTCCAGCTGTTACTAGGTGTACGGAATGTGTAAGACCTTACAAGGAATGTTCCATGCATGTAAGTAAAGATACCTGCCATTGTGGTCTGGATTGATATGATGCTCGACTGCTAACCTGAAGGTGGAGGAATCGAATACTAGCGCTTGCAGTCGCATTTTTGATGCAGGCGAACATTCGAGGGTCCCACGTGCTTAGATTTAGGTGTGCGTTAAAGAACTCCATGAGGTAGCCATTTCCCGGAGGCTTTTCAATACCGCATACCTCATAATGAAATCGTGATTTTCTGATGTTAAACCCCATCCACTAGTCTCGGTAGACGATTTTAAATACTTGGGATTGCACATCAATTCTACGCTAAGCTGGAGTAGTCATGTGCAATACACAGTTTCCAAGGCTTTCAAAAAGTTTTACAAGCTAATAAATTGCATGATGCATTGCACTTCTAAAACCAAGCTTGTGGCTTACATGGTTTTAGTTAGATTGTTTTACAATATGCGGACGCAGTTTGGGACCCTCACAACAAATGCGATATCGACTGCATTGAACGCATAGAAAAAAAGCGATAAAATTCCTTTTCAACACCTACGCGCTTGGTGGTGCACCTACGGTTTTTGTCCTAAAGAAAACAAAAAGACGATGACTTTGGCCATGGAGATGTCTTACCATAATGCATTATTCACCCTTTGAGCTCCATCCTTACACCTGCCTGTAAATATGCATTTTTAAAAGGCAACGGCCCAAATGCGAGAGAAAGCAAAGATGGGTGCGATAAAAGAACGTCAGCTCTACATGGCAACGTAACGAAAAAAAATAGATGTGAGAAAGGTGGTTGTTCTGCTTCTTTATGAACTAGGTTAACAGGTAAGACCACTATGCGTACTGCACTGTTTCGAAAAAGTTTATGTAAACAATGTACAGAAAGGTAGCAGTGAGCGGGGCTATGTCAAAATATTGCTACGTGCCAGTGCATGGAGACGAAAAAGAAGACAGGCGCGAGCTAATCTCTGTGGCTGGCGCTGCTCGCTTAACCGTCTGTAAATACATCTGTGTCTACCCCTCCAAGTCGGTCTCCTTCTCGTAACAATATACATAGCATGGGCTAAGAGCGAACGAAGCGCCGATATATGGATGCACGGACGGACAAACCACGGACGGAAGAAGGATGAACGACGGATGAACGGATGGACTAGCGAGTGAGCGAATTCACTTAAAACAAGCGCAAGCACACTATAGTGACACGTCACTCCAGGAACTGAAGTTCCTGGAGGCTCTCTCCAGCGCACCATCTCCTCGCTTTGTGACGTCACCACTATTCATGCTTCGCGCAGAAGTGCCCATCGTAAGCCACGTGAAACTGCTCAACGTCGGCAACTATAGCTTACGCTACAAAACAAATATAAGCATTTTTTAACCAAGGGCACGTACACACAGTTTGAATCAGCTGTGCACCGCATCAATTTTCACTAGATTAGAGTGATTACAACATTACTTACTTGCAGACGGATAAGAGGTGACGTAGTACCTATAAGACGCAATGGGAAAGTAGACGAGCATATTATATATGGGGATTTTAAATAAATTGAGACCACTATAGTGGACAATATGTGCCTAATTATTATGAGAGAGCCATAGGCTCCAGGTAGAGGGATTTCTGAAGGTGTATTAGGAGAAAAGTGGCCAACAATTTACACTACTCGGTTCTCTACTATGGGAGAGCTGAAAGCCGCCACTTTGGTCTCACCCTTCATGAGGCCGCGTCGACGAAATCGCGCTCTGGCCAGGATCTGAGTGTTAGGAACAACACCCGAACCAAGCTGTAACCTCCCGTCACTGTATAGGGGAAACAAAGGGTGTGTTTAGAAAAAGTGTTCAACCATTTAGAGTACATTGTACTCTAGTATGAAAGAGCGTACAGCCGCTCCGACACGTATGAACGAAGAAAGTGTTTAGAAAGAACTGTTTACCCATTTCGAGTACTTCGTACTCAACTATTGGAGAGCACTGAGCCGTCCCGCTAAAATACCCTACTTGTACTGAGAAGAAACAGACATTGCACTCAACGTAGTGAATGCCAAAGTGTGTTTAGAAAAAGTGGTTTAGGATTTAGAGCACTTGGTACTCTACTATGGGAGAGCCTTAAAGAGATGTGTTTAGAAAGAGTGATTGACGATTTAGGCTACTTAGTACTGTACTATAGAAGAGCTACAAGCCGTCTCGTGTACCTCTTTACCGAGCATTGTGTTTAGAAAATTTGGTTGACGATTTAGAGTACTTAGTACTCTATTATGAGAGGGGCGAAGCTCCTAAAAGCGGCCCCTGTTAAGCGGCACCGGGGGGAAGGTTAGAAAAGGGGGTAACGATTTAGAGCACAGAGTACTCTACTATGGGAGAGCTTAAAGCTGTCCCGATGATGTCCGGGGGGGCGGGGGGTTAGAAAAAGGGGGTAACGATTTAGAGCACAGGGTACTCTACTATGGGAGAGCTTAAAGCCGTCCCGAGGAAGAACATTGCTTGCACCCAACGGGTGCTTCAAGGCCGACCCAATCGACGATTGAATGTTACATTGCTTTGCGGCACCTCGTTGTTAAACCACAGCACTACTGATAATGAAGCGAAGTACTCAAAGGCACATTTAGACTGAATCATGGGGAAAAGCCTTCCTGCTTGAACTGGTTATGCTGCAACGTTCGGTCCTGTGTTAAACTTTCGTTACTTGTAACCTGGCTATTATAAAGTGCAAAAAGAAAAACTATAGGTTTAATTTATACTCTTTATGTAGGTGATCACAAAACAAAAAATTCTTAAACTAGGATCGTTCAAACGTCTGCTATGTAGTCTTCATAACGAAAGAGGCCAGATAAATGGAAAAAATCAACGCATCTCCACAAAGTGACTGATGATGAGTGGGCGAAGCTTAATCCTAAGGTCCATAATGTCTACGTTAAAGTAGCCGACTAGTGTGCAGGCTCTGTGCCTGTAGGTGTTACGTATAAATGCACGTAAGTGTCCCAATTGCGATTGATATTATTGTGTTTCTAAACACTTTTTTACGTGTCTCCCATATGGTAAACAAGCAAATTCAATGTCATCACCTGGCATTCAGAGTCGACGAGAAGGCTCAGTCCTAGGGTCTATGAAGTCAGCGTTTAATTCACCAACCATTATAAAACACTTGTGCTTAAAACTGTTTTATATTCTTTCTCACAATCATGATTGTTGAGTGTCTTGTAAACCTATCTTATTAACACTTGAGCACATGTTTTGACTATAGCAAGGACCATTCATGCACTCTAACAGCGGAGAGTGAGTATATACGACAATACTAGGCCTTATGAAGGATTTAACGTCCCAAAACCCCCATATTACTATGAGAGACGCCGTAGTGGAGTGCTTCGGAAATTTAGACCACCTGGGGTTCTTTAACGTGCACCCAAATCTGAGCACACGAGCCTTCAGCATTTTCGCCTCCATCTGAAATGCAGCCGCCATAGCCGGGATTCAACCCGTGACCTGCAGGTCAGCAGCCGAGTACCTTGGCCACTAGACAACCGCAGCGGAGCGATACCTAATTTGGTGGGCTTATTTGTTTTAGGGACGACTCACTGCTTTCTCGTATAGTTAAGCACGAAGTACTCAAAATTGTGATACAGGTATTCTAAAAGCACGACTGACATGCGGTCACGACAATGTATGCGTGAAACTAGGACAACCTATTGTTCTCATATAGTAGAGTAAATCGTACTCTAAGTTGTCGAAAATTTACTTTTAACAGCACCGACCCGGTGGTCTTGTGGTAATGGCCCTCTTCTGCTAACCCAAAGGTCGCGGCATCGAATCCCGGCTGCGGCGGCTGCATTTCCGATGAAGACAAATGTGTTGTTCATTGATTGATATGTGGGGTTTAACGTCCTAAAAACCACCATATGATTATGAGAGAAGCCGTACGGAGGGCTCCGGATATTTCGACCACCTGGGCTTCTTCAGGCTAAGTTGTTGCGGGCCCGTGAACTCTGATTTGGGTGCACGTTAAACAAGTCTAGGTGGATATAACGTTATATTCTGTAAAATGCAACTGCAACATTGATGCCATCTGAAATGCAATTTAGTGATTAAAAAATGCAGAACTTATTAGGGAGAACGGAAAGAAAGGTAAAGAAACTGACTAACTGCTAGCCACATCAGCAGACGTATTACTTGAGAAAAAAATGGCTAATAAATAATGAGCTACAAAAAAGAGAGGGATAAAGAGAAATCAAGGAGTGAAAAAACCAGCGTCTGGTTTGCGACACTGAATTTAGAATAAAGAATTGAGGATGAAAAAGAGAAAGAAGATAAAGCTACAAAGCGTGTTATTCAGTGTATAGGGGCTTTTTAATGGGCTTAAAGAGCGCCTTATTCTCTCAATAACTTCGTTTTTTCAAAGATCCTAGACAAGAACACCTCCTCACTTGTCTTATTATCTCCATGTTCGGGGAGATGATCATTTTTCAATTTCAGTTTGCAAATCATTTTTCTGCTTTTAGCGAAAACTTAAAACCGTGCGACATGGACGAGAAATATTTTCATTTTGAGCTAATTTAGTGCTTGCAATGCACGAATGGACATCTTTCTATAGCTACGTATTCTATGGTTTCTAATCTCGTTCAGTGGTCATCACATGCTGCGTGCTCTTGAGCTGCTGACAAGAATCTCCCAGGGACGCTCCGAAATTACCCGGAATTTCATTACGAACTCATCTGAACGTGAACCGATTGCAACGAAGGCTGGTGACCCTGCTGCAGCGAAATTCATTCGCTCCAGAAACAAATAAATCTTACATAATTTGATTGGAGCCAGTACCTTCATTCTCCAAATAAATAACCCATCTATGATGTGATGACATCATCTGCGCACATGCGAAACACTTGGTAAATGCTTGTTCTGTGGTGAAGTCAGCAACGCGACAGGCTACGAATTAGACGCAATTCAATCTGGGCTAGCATACTTACGTACTCCGGTTGCAAACTGAGAGCCACGTATGAATTAAGCAGCTATGTACCAACCAGGCAATAATGACATTATGCTGCAAACCGTGAGTATGCGTCGATAATTGTTAATCAATGAATGTTATTGCATGGCCGTAATTTCATAGAAATTTCACATGAATGATTGTGTCCTTTCTCAGGACTGAAAATGAAAAGATAGCATCAGCCTGTTTAGTGAGAATACACAACACTACTAATTGCGAAGAGGCGTTTTCAACCACCTCACCAAAAGCTAAGTAAAAATTATTTAGTTGAACGGCGACTATTGCGGACCAGAACTTGTAGAAGTACAGCCATCTGAGACTCATTTTTCTTCAGGTCAATGCCATAGAAGACGTGTGCACTGTGGTTCTAGAGCCATTCTGCTACATTAACTATTTTGTATTTCGTGGGATACAAACAAATGCATGAACACACTGGTCTGCCGATGGAGGATATTTTTCGGCAATATAGCAGGCCGAGGAAGCCAACGGGACTCAACAACTCCTATAGACCCAGCTTTGGCTGAACCACTGCATGCCAATTAAACTGGCAGGAGCTTTCACTGACGTTCTTCGACAACCTGCTTTTTACTGGTGACCTAGTGGTTATTCTGCTTACTTGCCATGCGCAATGTATCCGGCAATTTTTATGTCCTCATGTTGATCGTGCTTGAGGCAAACTCAACATGTAAAATTCCTGTTCCCACCCCACGAAAAAAAATGCAAAAAATAAACACGTCATTTTGCGTTCTACAAGATTATCAGTGAATATCAGTGAAGTACAACAGTGAAGCACCACAGAAACAAGATTGAGTTGGTAGAGCTTTTGAAGTTGATTAATAAGCGTGAGGTATCCGATGTAAGAAGGTATAACACGGAAAGAATTGAACACGCTTTGAAGAACGAGGGAAGCGTCAAAGCAGTGAAGAGGAAACTTGGGATAGGCAAAAATTGAATGTATGTACAAGGTACAAAGAAGGCAAAATAACTACCAATATAAATACGATAGTTGAAATAGCGGAGGAGTTTTACAGAGATCTGTACAGTAGCCAGCAAAATTACGACCTTAATATAAGAACTAGCGGTAACCGAGATGACATCCTACCAGTAATGATAGAAGAAGTCAGAAAAACCTTGTAGAGCAGGGGCAAAGCTGCTGGTGAGGATCAGGTAACATCAGGTCTGCTGAAAGATGGAGGACAGATTGTGTTAGAAAAACTAGCGACCCTGTTTACGAAGTGACTCCTGACGGGAAGTGGTGTGGGGCTGTTCAACCTTTGGAGAAACCGATGTGAGGCCGTGGCTCCCATTATCTGCCGGCGTGGTTTGTGGCCAATACTGGGAAGAATGAGAAGAGAGATCCTCGCGCTCCTCTCTGAGAAGCTTTTCTTCCTCGGGGAGCACGATTTTCTTTGGCATTGGTCGTGTCCTTTCGTCAATGTGGTACACGTAAGGGTAAAACTCATTTTTCCGCCGACGTGGTGCTAAGCAGCGCCCGTTGAGTAGTTATTTATGGTTTAGTTTGTAAGCAATTGTGTTTCATTGCGTCTATTGTATCGTTATGCCATTCATTGTATCATGATATAGCAGGAGTTATTGTGTACAAGTATGCCAACATTGTCATGTATAATATAGCAAAAATGTCTTTCTTTCAACGTAGCGATGTTGGTCGTGGTACATAGATCTGCCGAAGTGTATATGCCCGTTACCAGAATGTTATGAAACTTTTGTTTTCTCTACATAGTGTAAATAAACTTTTTCTAAACACCAGAATCTTGGAAGAATGCCAACATCATCCTTATACATAGGAAAGGCGATGACAAGGACCTAAAGAACTACAGGCCGATCAGCTTGCTCTCCGTAGTATACAAGCTATATACAAAGGTAATTGCTAACATAAGTAACCCAACATTAGAATTCAATCAACCAAAGAAACAAGCAGGATTTAGAACAGGCTACTCAACAATTGACCACATTTATACTATCAACCAGGTAATATAGAAAGACTCAGAATATAGCCAACCACTATACATAGCCTTAACAGATTACGAAAAGGCGCTTGATTCAGCAGAAATATCAGCAGTCATGCAGGCACTGCAGAATAAGGGCATCGACGAAGCACATATAAACATCCTGAAAGAAATCTACGGGGATCAGCTGCTACCATGGCGCTTCACAAAGAAAACAACAGAATACCAATCAAGAAGAGTGTAAGGCAGGGGGACACAATCTCCCCAATGCTATTTGCCGCGTGCTTGCAGGAGGTTTTCAAAGGCCTACAATGGAAACAGTTAGGCATAAGAGTTAATGGAATGTACCTTAGTAGCCTGCACTTCCCCGACGACATTGCATTGCTGAGTAACTCAGGGGACAAATTGCAACTCATGATTACGGAGCTGTACAAGGAGAGCAGAAAAGTAAGTCTTAAAATAATCTGATGAAAACGAAAGCAATGTACAACAACCTCGAATAAGAACAGCGCTTCGAGATAGGTAATAATGCACTTCAAGTTGTAAAAGTCTATGTCTGCTTAGGACAAGTAATAACCACGGAGATGAACCACGATACTGAAGTAACTAGAACAACAAGAATGGGGTGAAGCACATTTGGCAGGCAATCTCAAGTCATGACAGGTAGATTGCCACTATCCCTCGAGAGAAAGGTATATAACAGCTGCATCTTGCCGTTACTTAGCTACGGAGCAGTAACCTGAAAACTTACAGAGGGGGTTCAGCTTAAATTGAGTACAGCACAGCGAGCAATAGCAAGGAAAGTGGTAGGTGTAACCTTAAGAGACAAGAAGAGATCACAGTACATTAGGGAAGAAACCGGTGTTGAGGATATCAAAGTTGAAATCAAGGAGAAAAATTGGACATGGGTCTGACATGTAGCACGTAGACAGGATAACCGCTGGTCATTAAGGGTAACTAACTGAATTCCTAGAGAAGGCAGTGGGTTAGGGGGAGACAGAAGGTTAGGGGGGCAGATGAGATTAAGAAGTTTGCGGGTTTAGATTGGCAGCAGCAAGCACAGGACCAAGTTGACTGGCGGAACATAGGAGAGGCCTTTGTCCTGCAGTGAACGTAGTCAGGCTGTTGATGATGATGATGATGATGCTGCTGCTGATGATGTTATTGAGGTATCGCCAGCATCATAATTCCTGATATGCGCTAGATTAAGAAGGAAACTGCTGTTAGAGGAATTTTCCACACTTATGTCAAACGCGAGGAGCGGAAGTCACAATCATTAGACTGCGCTGTCTAATTCCGCACCTAAATTCATATTTACACAGAGCTGGTCTGGCAGCCTCCCCTAATGGTCTTGTTTGTGGAGTAAATGAGCCAACTGATTATTACCTCTTTTATGTATAGATTCTCCGCCCTACGCGAAAACACTTTGGGTGCCGTTTACCATCTTCTCGGAATAGATTTAAATGCTCAAAATGTGCTTTCTTTCGGGGCTTTGTCTCTTGGCCAAAGCGACGGGAAAATTGTTGACGCATTGCAGCAGTTCATCGAAAGTTCAAAGAGGTTTAGGTGTTGAAATCATTTTTCGGTAGATTTTATGACTTTTCCGAATTCACATAAAATCAAATACGCCGCTTTCTTGCATTATACTACAGAATATTTACAATTCAACTGTCAAATTCGTCCTGTTGCACCTTTCTTTTATTTCTCGTAAATGGATTAGAGTTAGCCTGTAATTAAGGAAGTAATTCATGAAAGCTAACCGGTTCTTGGCCAATCGCTCAGTGTGTGTGTGCGCCACATGGTCAAGGGCCTTGATTTCAACTTTAAATGGCCGACGACATCCGTCTCTCCGTCATTCAATTTATGAGTTGAATACCTTCAGGGAACGCTACATTTTGGCGCAACCGTCAAGCGAACATGTGGGTGATGTTGTTCGTTCACCGGACGTCGTCAACTGGACTAAGCTTCACCAGCTACCAAGTGCAAGAGGAGCCAGCGAAGAATCTTGCCCGCGACGTTACAACAGCTGACCTCGTCGAATGGGTGCTGCAAAGGGCTTCAATTAGCCGAGAACTTTCTGAGACGGGATTCGCCAGTCTAAACTTGCCGCTGGAAGAGCTGGCGGACTGGGTCTTTTAGCCTTTGCCCCAACACACCATTCAAGAAAAAACTTCGACGGAGGTGAGCCTTATCATGAATCTCATCGAACGACAGCAACGACAGATTATGCAGCAGACTTAATTTCTGACAAACGTAATTAGACTGCATTACCACCAAAAAAAGTATTGGAACCAGATATTTTCGAGGAAAGCTCCACAAGCCCTAACTACTGGCTTTTGTTTTATGAATGTGCATGTTAAAAAAAAATGGTTGGATCTCTAATGACCAGAAGATTGAAAATATGCGCCGCTATCCAAGTGGTGTAGGTAGGAAGTGGTACGACATGCAGCTTCTACTTGAAACAAAAATATATCTTTGTCAATTTTCCCTCGCAACACTGGTGAATGTTAGGATGCTGCTCTGCGCTTTACCTACCAATGTGGCTCTTTACTAGAATACTTTCTTGAAAAACGGCGCCTTTTGTACGGAGCGGATCCTTTGCGTGCACCATCGACAGCTATAGCTTTAATTATGCTAGGGCTATGTGCCGATGCACGCAGCCAGGCTCAGATAAGAAAGCCAAATACGTTCGAAGATCTTCTGCCATGCTGTCACAGAACGAGCGCTAAAAATGGGCGCGCCGCCAAATTGTCGCGACGATAACGCGCCGGGGTGACTCCGCGAGGTCAACGAAAAAAAAAGAAAACAAACATCTAAAGGCTCCCCGGGCGCGCGACGCTCTCCCCTCGGAAGCGTGGCTTCGCCGATGAACCTCCTCACTCCACAGCGGCGGCCGGGCAAGCCCTGGAAAGTTCCAGAAGGAAACAGGCGTGGTCATACCGAGTTGAGTCATCGGTCGGGGACGGCCCTCATACAGTCTCGCGCCTCTCCCCAGCCTTCGCTGCGTATCGCGCCGACGAAATGACGAGAACCTTCTGGAATGTCGTGCGGAAGGTATTTAATCGAGCAGCGGAGATGAGAGATCAGGAGAAGACGGAAGTTAGCGCCAGAGCGCGTAGGGTATACCGCCGTGTAGTCGGCGAAGGTTTTGTCCGTAGAGACAAGGCAGGAGATGAAGAGGATTTCCACCTGAGGGGTGACGACTCGAGCTACAGGCAAGAGTGTGTGTTTACCGCTATCGAGCGGAGACGCGTGGTGGCAGCTGCGTGTGTGAAGCCGACGTGTTCGGGCGAAGAAGTTTGAAGCTTGGAGAGTGGCCAATTGAAGACGCGAGGTTTCCTGGAAGAGAAACTTCGAGGGCGCGGAACGACAACAACGCTGGACTTTGAGTGAGTGATTCTCGGAAGAGTATCATCCAGACTTTTGTTCCAAGAACTTTGGACTGGATAGGTTTTCTGTCTCTTTAGGCTTTAAGTGTCTTGGTGGTTCAATGCATGCGACTGCATTGTAGTGCGTATCGTTGTCGGTCTCCGTTGTTTTGAGTGTGGCTGATTGTACTGTGTAGTACGTTGTTTGATTGGTGACGTATTGTAGGTAGCTATTGTGGAGTGTGCATTCTTGTGTATTGTTTTCGATCTGCCATTATTGAGAATATAGTTTTGTTTGTTTATCAACTCTCGGCTCTGACTTGTTCTTTGGGCCACATCCGGCGTCCGCTGGCGCGCCAAAAAGGACCACTTCTAAATTGTCCACGCTTTCGTGGTGCGGTTCGGGGGGCCAATACTTCGGCCCTTGGAATTAGCCCGGCGATCGCCTCTCCGAATTAACGGGACCGGTGTGACACATGCCTAGAATTTGTCTTGCGAACAGCTGAATCACCGTGACAACTACCACCATGTGAATAGAACAGGTTTCTGACTCAGCTGAACTCACCAAACCACGTGAAGTGAATGCTAATGAACAGATAGATCGGTTGCTTTTCTCAGCCTTCTGTCTAAAGGAGAGCTTACACCATTCTTCTAGTTTTATTAAGAGCAGTGGCCAACATGACGAACGCTCTGTTCCTCAAGCGTTACCGCCACGAGAACCTGATGGCGAAGAAAAGCTCCAAATGACTGGTGTGTATGGTGTGTACGTCGTATCCACTTGCTTACTTCACGTTCAGGTTAAAGTAAATGACGTGGAATGAAAGCCCTCATTGACAGCGGATCATCCTTGTCGATAACGAATAAAATTCTCGTGGATGCAAGCTGCGTGAATGCTGAAAGAACCCTGTGCGTTCAAGAATACCAGAGAATTGTGAGTTTACGTAATGAGTCTGTAATTCTCAAATTTCAAAGTCGCAGAATTGCAACCGATGCGTACGGGGCTGCCAGATGTCGCCTACGAATTTCTGCTGTCTCGTCCTGATATAAAGAAGTTAAAGATGAAGATTTACGGGGACGACAAAGTTTCAATTGGAAACCACGTAGAAGGAAAGGACAACGTCAAATCACCTGCACTAATTTAATGCGGGGAAGATATACAACGAAAGCACCCATTGCTATTGTGCATAGGAAACTACCCTTTAGCAATTAAATCTCAAGAGGTTCCTTTTGACCTCCCAAAGTGGTTGTTCAAAAAACTCCATATAATATGTCCAAAGAAAAAAAAAGAGATGATTAAAAGCAGCATTACAAGCGATACTAGGTGCTGGCATAATGCGATTTTCTGTGTCGCCATTTGCATCTGCAATAACTATTGCTCCTAAAGAAAATGGCGGTTTTCTTCTGTGCACAGACTACAGGGTTCTCCACCAACGAACTGACCTCATACCATACCCAATGCCAAGAATTGACACCAATATTGATGAGGCAGGTGGCTGCCGTTGCTTTTCAAGAAATGTCCTTTGCTAAGGCTTCTGGCAAATTCCACTGACAGAAGACACAAAGAAGTACACTGCGTTTATAACGCCATTTGACCTATATGAATATAACTGCCTAACATTCAGTTGGAAGAATTCCCCTGCCTGCTTTCAAAAAATCATGAACGAAACCCTGAAGCCGTATCATCTGGGCATATTCTACAATGCTTCCTTAGACGATATAATTGTTTTTTTTTCAAAAACAACAAAGAGCATCGGAGGCACCTGTCACTAGTTTGGAATGCGCCAAGTGTTGCAAGTGGAAAAGTAAAATTCCAGAAAAGTGCTTTCTTACAAGAAAAGATGATGTTCCTGGAAAGAGTTGCTGACGGTTCCACAAAAAGCACAAAGACAGAATCCGTGGTGAGAATCTCAAAATTGCTAAAGCTATGTGACATACATTCATTGCGTGTTTTCCTGTGACTGGCTGGACAATTTTTCCCCCTATTAAAGACTATGCAACTAAAATACTGTCTCAGACGCTTGACGCAGAAAGCTGAACCATTTCAGTGGGATTGATACTGTGAAAAGGCTTACTCTGACTTTGTGAAAATAATATAGTCAGACCCTGTCCTGCGGACACCAGACTTCTCCTTACCGTTTGTGCTAAATACAGATGCGTCACACTATGTGACCAGAGCACTCCTTTACCAGAAGTTGGTAGGCTTGAATAATCAAAACCATTATTTAGAAGGATATTACAGTTACGTACTGCAGCCAGCTGAAGTTAACTACTCAACAACAGGAAAGGAAGCATTGGCCGTACTGAAAGCTGTGCAGTATTTTCGTACGTACCTAGAATGGAGAAAATGTACCCTTTTTACGAATCATCAAGCACTGACTCACCTCCTCGGTATGTCACAACCAAGAGGCCGAATCGCCAAATGTGTAAATTACCTGCAATAGTTCGATTTCATCGTTTCGCATCGTCCAGGTCCTCTATAGAGGACCTGGACGATGCGAAACGACGAAATTGCGAAACGACAATGCGAAACGACAATGTCTTCCTGGCATCGTCCAGGTTTTCTATAGAGGACCCGGACGATACCAGGAGGACATTGTCCAAGTCTTCTATAGAGGACCTAGACAATGCTACTGACAGATGCAGACGCATTGTCTATGCTTTTGACACCCACAGCGGTTGACAACTGTGTACAAATTAATCAAGCTTTCCTGCTTGTTATTGATCAGTACACGAGAATGGTTACAGCCAGAGCTGGAAAGGCGTCGTCAGCGTCGTCAGTCTACTGAAGGCAGAATGTTTCCGAAATACGAAGACATTCATGTGTGACAACGGCCCGGCTATCAAGTTGTCAAAACGACTTTTGCAACACGGTCTTGAAGACCATCTGGTACCAGGGACTCTTCAGGCAGGCAGAATGTGCCTAAATTAGTAACATCTTTAAATATTTCAACAGGAGGTGTGAACAATGGGTCTGTGAGAGTGAAGTGGTGCGTGCATGAAGCATCAAAAAGGCAAGAGCGCAGCGAAGATGAAGAGGAAGAGAAGGTTGAAACAGGGAGATTAAATAGCGGACGACATTCGTCTTTCTGTTGTTCAATGTATGAGTTAATTACCTTCAGAAAGAGCTACTATATGTATTATTTGTAGCTATTGTCCCATCATTCTGAGATCAAATCGGACCTTAAGAACCAACTTTTCTCGCCGAAATATATTTCGTTAGAAAATATTGCATAATCTTCACAGTGACCATATGAGCAGGCATTCTTGCTTAAATAAATTAAGCCTGACACGTTTGTTAATATATTTCTTTTGAACCTTGTTGCTGTATAGCTGGAAGCTTTAATTTTGCTTTGTTGAGCCGACTTCTTTAAACGATTTCCAACGAAACATATCGCTGGTACGATAAAATAATTATTCCCCCGCTTGCGCTGTTGCACAACTCGATGAATGTGTGTTATGTTTACAAAAGTTGTTTACAATTTAGAGTACTTGGTACTCTACTATGGGAGATCGTGAAGCCACCCCGGGGGCCTCACACCCGATGACGCCATGTCGACTAAAATTACGCCGTGATGAACACACGGAGTCACTAGACACTGAAGGAGTAACGTGTGTTTAGAACAAAAATGTTTAACGATTTTAGTACTTGGTACTCCACTATGGGAGGGCAGTGAGCCGTCCCTACCCCTCATAGCCTGCGCAGGACACACAACAGTCCATACTGTGTTTAGAGAAAAGTGGTCAACAATTTCAAGTACTTCATACTTAACTATGGTAGTATGCCATACTGTGTTTAGAAAGAGTAGTTAACTATTCAGAGTACTAGGTACTCTACTATGGGAGAGCGTAAAGCCGTCCAGTTAAAAATCCCCAAAATTTGAACAAGACAACACACGCTTCGGCGGCTCGCAGAAATACATAATATATCGTATGCCCTTTATAATTACCCAGGTTGTTAGAGAGAAACCTTCCTTTTATTGCATTTATAACTTGCATCTTTCATAAAATGACTTAAAAGCTTCGATAATATGTTTCTGAAATATCAGTCTTTTATCTTGTACCAAGCAATATAGCTGATCGCACTTATTTATTTTCCTTGTTCTTAACTATAGTATGGCAGTATTCATTGTGAGGTAATATTTATGTTACTTGTGCTCGCATCTGCTCTATTGTGTTTCATGGAGATCAATCGAACGCTGCATAAATTATGGCTAGATGCATTAATTTGATGCCTTAAGGTAACTGATGCAGTATTGAATGCTCGTTCGCTTTTCCAACTGTCACAGCGTTCTGTACACTTGTTATTATCAATGCCAAACATCAAAGAGGGTATACCATTGGGTTCTTTTATTCAAACTCTCATGATGTGGTAGCAGTCTAGCACATATACAACCTCAAGCTTGTATATGCTCGCGCATATCAAAGTCACACTGATGTAATTGCCAAGAAATTGGGGCAGCCATTCATAATTACTCATCATGAGCAAACGATTCGCAGACGCTGCTCGTGGATTGGGTGCAGGGGCATCCCCCATCCGCACGTACTGCACGCTTCTTTCTTTGTTCGTTACACAGCGAGATCACTTTCTTGCACGATCGAAGCCTCTCAGAGCGAACGCCGATGCAAACGAACTAGACGCAGGCCAGGTCCTTGCTCATTGCCACGCCAGGTTACGCATCGTGAAAGTTTTCGGCTGCAGAAATAAGTATTGAAGGTAGTTCACCTTTCCCTTGTCTGTGTCAATCGTCATTTGTGGAGGTACGGATATTGTAAGGCAACCTTTCTACTGTCTCCTCCGCACAATTAGTGAGCTGCTGTGGCAGGTGAAGAGCTGTGTGCATCTATTCGGCGCACGAAAACACAGTCGGCTCAGGGAGGGCTCGCATTTCTAATAGTACAGCTGTAACTTTGCGTCTGAAACTTTCGCTGCTGGCCTCGCACTCAACGGATTGGCCGTTGAGTGTGACACACACACACACACACACACACACACACACACACACACACACACACACACACACACACACACACACACACACACACACACACACACACACACACACACACACACACACACACACACACACACACACACACACACACACACACAACACCACTCCTTCGATTAGACTATATGGCGTTTTTTTTTCGAAGCAGGTAGCTTGACGTGATAAAAACAGGACACTACTATATGACGTAATCTTCCTAATATAGGGTCTGCGTAGCCTCAGGAGAAAAGGACTGATCGACAGGCCCGCTAAAGCTCTGCGATAAAGAAGGATCTTCCAGGAGGAAGCGAGATAAATATCCAAAGTATGTCAACGTTCTGACGCTGTACGCTGTTTTCCGTGTTTTGTTTTATAATAAAATTTGCCATAACTCAAACTTTTTAACGGTTCAACGCTTTCTTTTCCTGCGAGAAAATACAAAAAATTACGTGGCTTTTTGTTAGGACATAAGCTCGCCACGCAAATGACGTCTGTTTATTTCTCACTAGATTCCAAACACTTTTTATTTTATTTATTCTTACATTTCTATATTTTCACTCAAGGCTAAGATCATCATTTTCCTTCTTCGGCCAACTAAACTGGCACCCATGCGGACGCCAACACTGGAATTTCTTCCGAACGATCTTTTTTTACATTAAAGCCTATAAAAAAGAAGAAACAAATCACAGCTTTGGAAATACGGCGAGACTCCTAGTTGGCAGACCTACATACCTTCTACAGTTGGTGCACAGTTGTAATTGTCGACGCAATCCCGAAAGCTAAAGATTACGCTCAGCCAATATTGGGGGGTTCTTCAGAGACACCTTGTATTTATTGTATGTTGCTATAAGAGAGTGTACTTTCAGCGGAAGCACTTACACTGGCTCATGAAGCGTATAGCAAAAACAAGGCACGAAATAGTTTTTCGTGTTCATTTTGCAGTCCACTTTTGTAAGCCACTTTTGACTAAGGGATAACTTTGAACATAAAAAGGAAGCATTCTGCAATTGCCGCAAAAATGCCAACAAAAGGAAGTCAGAGTCGTTCTCATATTATAACCGGATGACAAACACAAGCGAAGCGTGGCGTTATTTTTAGGTGCGCTCTAACTTGGGCAAGTTCCCATTGCGGACCTGGGAAAAAGAAAGGTACGAGGGCAATGGATTTCGGGCGAACTAGTTTGAACTGCTCCGCTGAAAGCATTAGACCTCGTTCCAAAACTGAGAGGAACTCAAGCGTAAAGAAACAAAAGTACACTGCGTGTAGAGGAAATGGCTGCAAACCAAGCGCGTAGCCAGGAAGGGTTGCATCCTGCTCCTGTATATTCTTTCATTTTGTTTGCTTATTTGTACGCACGCACGCGCGCACACACACAAACACACACACACACACACACACACACACACACACACACACACACACACACACACACACACACACACACACACACACACCAACTCATGCTCGAACACACATAAAAAACGGTTGAACTTCCCACCTCTTCATATAAAAAAATTATTTATTACACTCCAGTGGCGATGCTCTCTTCTATTTAGATTAGCGAGCTTCAATCTCAAAATATTTGCCACATTGCGAAGCGAATTTTTCAAAGAGGACTCTCTGACAACAGACGTGCCTGCAGCGCAGCACGCTTCGTTGATTTCGTTTGATCGCTGGGCACGGACAAAGAGCACTGAACGACAGAAACACTCTTGCTGGATAGCCGAAAGGTTGCTTTGAAACAGCTACGACTGACTAAAGATTTTCTGAGTGTATCGACCAAGGAGTGTTCCAGAGCACGTCTTTTCAACGGTGCAGATATGTTGTCGATAGGTTTTGGTTAAATGAGTTAGTCCTAATGGCGATTTTCAGAAAGAGAATCTGAAAGTGTTACCTCAAGAATATAATCTTCAACTATTTTCGGCGGGTATTACGATTAATCACTCTCTCTCTCTCGCCCTCTTTAAGTTCATTTAGTTGGCAGCGTCTTTTGGCTTTGTGTGGCCTGTTTCTGAAACATCATGAAAAAGGTACAGCAACAAGCTGGTGACTAGGCAGACAGTTACGGGGCTCACTTTTCTCTTCTTTTTTTTAAGAACCACATAAGAATCACATAAGACTATACTCGCCATTTTTATTGGTGTATCAATCACATCGCTCACATTTGCCTGGTCACTTTGTGTGTATATTCAGCAGGTTATTCATTTGATATTTTATTTTTACTGACGTGACGCTTCAGATAACTATAGTTTGTGGTTTGTGAGGATAACTGATCCCGTGACTGCAGACTGCCTTCACTGTCACACGGCCGGTGTGCCATCGCCTTTCGGTATGAAACACTCTACTTGTGAACACTCCAAGTACCGCCATATCGCATCCCTTGTGGCACATACCCACTCCGCCCATCCATTCATCCGTCCATCCGTTTTCTAGTCTGTCTGTCCGTCCATCCATGCGTCTGTCCATGCATCCATCTAGTGAACACTGCAAGTACCGCCATCTCCCATCTCGCAACCCCAGTGGCACGTACCCGCTCTAGAGCGAGTATGTGCCACCTTTGAGTACGTACAACATCGGAGGATGTACAGACCCACGCCTTAAGGAGCTCCGCCCCTAAAAATCTCAGCATATCCTCGGAGTGAATGATGATGAGTGGGTTGAAGCATTCGTCCGCCCATCCGTGCTTCCACCCGTTCGTTCTCGCTTCAGTCCGTCCGCGCGACCATCCGTGCGTCCATCCGTGAGTCTGTTCATCCGTCTATCTGTCCGTTCGTGCGTCCATTCGTCCATACGTCCACACGTCCGTCCACCTGTTCGTCCATCTTCTTGTCTGTCTGTCCATCCGCCCATCCGTGCATTAAGTGATCACTCTAAGTACCGCCATCTCGCATATCACATCCCCTGTGGCACATACCCACTCCGCGGGTCCGTTCCTCTGCTAGTCTGTCAGTTCGTCTATTCATGCGTCCGTCCGCGCGTTCATCTAGTGAACACTCCAAGTACCGCGATCTCCCATCTTGCATCCCCTGTGGCACATGCCCGCTCCAGAGTGGGTATGTGTCCTCAACATTGCGCCCTTCCTTGAAGATTGAGATCCTGAAGGGCCTTAACCTCATGCTGTAGTTGCGACCTATGACTCGTCGGAAGGGAAGATTTTCGTCTTCCTTGGTGGTGAAGCTCACCCCGTTGCTATGCATCGTTAGAGCTCTCTGAGTGTGAGTCAAGCCCCGCCACGGTGGTCTAGTGGCTAAGGTACTCAGCTGCTGACCCACAGGTCGCGGGTTCAAATCCCGGCTGTGGCGGCTGCATTTCCGATGGAGGCGGAAATGTTGTAGGCTCGTGTGCTCAGATTTGGGTGCACGTTAAAGAACCCCAGGTGGTCAAAATTTCTGGAGCCCTTCACTACGGCGTCTCTCATAATCAAATAGTGGTTTTGGGACGTTAAACCCCACAAATCAATCATGAGTGTGCGTCAATGTGCGGTACGACTGCTATACAGCCAGAGACTGAAGCCTGTATTCAAAAACGCTCCCCGGCTTGACCCTGCACGTCGAATCTGTGTAGATGAGAAAAACGCTTCTCCTCAACTGGAGGATAGAATGTCTCTCACCGTTTTCTCTGACCATGAGTGCTTCACGAAGGTTTCCTCCATGCGTCCGTGCGTGCTTCCATCTAGTAAACACTCCAAGTACCGCCATCTCCCAGATCGCAACCCCTGTGGCACATACCCGCTCTAGAGCGAATATGTGTCACCGATGGTTATGTACAACATTGGAGGATGTACAGGCCCACGCCTTAAGGAGCTTTGCTTCTAAAAGAAAGCCAGAGCTGCAGCTCAATGACAGCTGGCGTTTTGTTCACCGCCGTCAACCGCACACAAAATGCATGCACAACCATGCCTCTTTCACCCATTAGACTTATGCGAACAAAACAAGTGTCTCTTTAAGGCCAATTGTCTAGTGTTTTTAGAAACCTTGTGTTATTTTGTTTACTTCTGGCCCCTTGCAGCTTCCACCGTGAGCTGATGAGATTTTGATGGCTTGCGCACTAAGACTTTTTTTTGGCACATTCACTTGGAGATCGAGGTGAGAGCACGTGGCCTTAGAAAACCCGAGTTGGCGAGGTCCCAGAAAGAGCAACAGAAAGAACGAAAGCGTTCATTGTTTTGTTGTAGCACAAACCATCGTGACCTTCTTTCTATTGTCTGTACTGGAACAAACTGCGAGAAAAGAACGAGTTCGCATTACAAATGTGGTAATAACACGGCTACCTATGTGCGTTCAAATACAGTGCTAGGTTACACTTCAGCCCCTCTCAACGCGACATAAAAAATACACCTATAATAATGTAATACGGATGTTTGTGTTAAAAGTACTTTCAAAATACTCTTAACACGCCTTTATTTTTACAATTAGGGTTTTTGTAAGTAAAACACCTTTGCAACACCACACTTACACCCTTACCTTAGGAATGTTATGAACAAGGCTACAAATGAACATTTTTAGAAGGATTTGCTTATATTTAAAAATACATGAACAGTGCTTATCCCTGCAAGGCCTCTAGTACTGGGTGCTTTTGGTTTTAGTAATGAATCGAAGCAGGAAGTAAAACGATGGCACCGAAACGCGGTGTTCATTGATAATGCGCACAAACTACAAAGACGGAAGACCGAACGGGAGTGCCGTTTATCCGATAGGGTAAGGGTGAGTTCAATTGTATGCGTGTCTCTCAAGTATGTCCTTTTTCTGACTTGTGTACACGCACAAAGTGCACTACTTTTTGCTTAAGCAAGGTGTTATGTGCATGGCTGTAGCCATGAGACCTCTCCCCCCCCCCCCCCCCCCCCCTATAAGATAGAAGCTCATAAAGGTGGAGGTAATAGATCCGGTGCCTCGAAAAGCCCTCCGCGTAGTTCACTGGCAATAAACTCCACGGTACACGCGTCAACGGGACATCAGATCACTTAGAAAAAAAAGGGTACTTACGGGATGTATATCAGGCCAGTAAAGTTCTATTTATTACTGTTTTGATTATTATTGTGTCCTCTGATATGATTGTAGGCGACAAGATAAATAAGATCCGTGCAAGTTTAGAACATCTGGTATTCTTGGACATGTAGCTAAATCCGAGTACACATGCATCTACTTTGTCCGCAACCATGGAAAGTGCAGCCTCCAAGGCCAGAATTCAGGTCAACAATGTAGCACCATATCTCCTGTACCACCGTGCGGATACACACGCTCTGGAACTGCTGGTAACAACCGTTGGCAATTCGAGTGACCAGCAATGAAGGAGGCAGTGAAATTGGTCACACAATATCGAAGAAGACGTGTAACCAATTAGATGCTTCCTAATATGAAATTCTGATCGCAGAAAAGGAATGATGACTTTTTGATGGTATCAAAACAATCTGCGCCTGTCTCTGCTTGAGCCAATAATGAATTTTCCATGACTACTACAAGCAGAGGCACGTTCTGCATGGGACACCCCCCCCCCCCCCCCACATTCCGCTGAGAGAGGTAGGGGTGAGTGGTGCTCAGGACCGAGAACCTGGCACGACAACTTGCCATTATAGAGAACCACTTCGAGGATGGTGGTGATGATATTTTGCATAAACACGGTATGAAAGAACTCTAAACGTTAGCCAAATCCCAAAGCAGCTTCTGAGTTGATCATTCATTCATTCGTGCATTTGTTCATCGACTGTCTAATGCTTATTTGGATTGATCTTGCCCCTTGCTTTGCGAGGAAATTGATTGAGACCTTTCAAAGGCGTGATTCATTTTTTTCCTTATCTCGTGGTCACTTACCTAAAGATTTTATTAGAAACGCAATTTTTATTTGATATTGTACTTTTTTAGTGTGTAGCTTACTATGAACTTATCTGAATAGCCAGCTCTGCTCAGAAAAGTAATCAGATCAAGCAAAGAGGCTTTTAAGACAACTTAGGCCGAGTGTTCTGTTCATAATTTTTTTTGATAAACAGTATACATAGCTCTAAACATGAGTGGACTGCAATTCATACAAGGAGCCTGTATTTTAACCAGGTCTCTCTAGAACGCCTACACATTCAGGTTGAAAAAATGTGAGGAATGTAAGGGTGGTTAACACGTTACTAATAATCGCCTTGCTATTTTGCGCAAAGGTTGAGAAATAGCGGTCGAAAGGAGGAGAGACAGAAGGATAAAACAGAAATGAAAAAAAAATCACGCACACACAAAAGCAAAGTGTTCTAGCAGACAGCCACTCCGACAAATAATATGCACAAACAAATGTAGCGCTTTCACAGCCTTCTTCGCTTTTTTTAAGGATGCCGTTCATAGCACTAGACTCTTGCTCTTAAAATATATCGGTCGTCCAACTAAGCAAGCGCGTTGCAAAGCGACTGTCTCTGTGGATTGTACTGGGGGCAGTCGCCATCTGGTAAGGGCGCGCAAAGCTTTACGTAATCCTTGGTATTTCTCAAGTATGAGCGTAACAGGAATCGTTGATATGGCCATGTGGAAGCGTCTAAAATCCAGACAAGATTGAGCTTCGTTCACGTCACTGATGTGGTTTTCATGGTCTTCTCAATACGATACGTGAGACAAGGTGTGAATACACAGACGAGTGCTAGGGTAGTTGAGGTGTCAACAGTCAAAACGGGCCAAAATACTAAATATATAGCTCATAAACGTGAGAATATTGGCTACCTCAAGCTCTACTGCTAAAGGCATTGAGAATGCGATAAAATAAACGAAGCAAATGAACACGAACACGGACTTTTTTCTCCGTTCATTTTTATGGCACTGTTAGTGTCTTATGCAGATGAGCAACACATAGCCCTAACATCGACGAGAACAAGTCAATAAGTCACAACACGAAGCATTGATGCAAGGAACCCACCATTTGATCCTGAAAAATACACCAGGACATTGGGTTTCAAAACCACTGTATGATCGTGAGATACCGCAGTGGATACCTGCAGAATATTTGCAAAAACATGTGGCTTCTAGAACCCAGCGCATTGGTGCTTCAGCACTTCTTGTTCATTTAAATGGTGTCATATTCGGGAATCGAAACACCCATCATGAATACTAGCAGCGTTAACCCTGACCACTAAGCCGACTCTGCGGATAATTTACGCAATGATATCTCGATAGCCAAAAAAAAGACCTTTTTTTTTAACATGCACGTTGTGGTTATAATTAAAGCCATGTAATAACGTTTCAGCACCTCGCCTACAATTACGTGGTCCTCAACGTAACAATGGTTTTTCGTGAATAACTGGATGGCCAAGATCACCCTCGTTCTGGCTAGAAATATATTGTGGGAGACAGATTACGTACCACGCCAACGGGCATTCTTTCATGGGATTACGGAGGCCACAACTTATTACGTTGCTAGCGCCACCAAATGACGTCCATTACGCCTTCCATTATGTGGGTCTCCATTTGCGCTAGGCCATTATGGTTGCTGATATACAAGAGAAGAATATGTGTGCTCAGTCTCCATGCCGTTATCCGTGAATAATGAACTTCGAATCAACGACCATAATTGGACCATAGCTCATTTTCTGGCTCACTTCCCCAATCTTTGTAGAGCCTGTTTTTTTGTAAGCCTTATAAATGCCATATGTGCGCGTATTCCCCGAAACATTTTGAACCGGGTCTACTTTCGATGTTAGCGCTATGAAGACACTACATCAAGCTGGCGCCGCAGCAGTGGATTTTGAGATATGGGATGTCTATGGGTGCCGCTATATCTATTACTAGAGAAATGACTGCTCTTGTAAAGGAATGCAACCGCAAGAGGCTTCTAGCAATGAAAGCCAAAAGGCTGTTGAATATGGATTTTTCAAGAGAGTATATTCACTGTATCTGCTACCAAGGTTGTAAGTACACTAAACGCACTCTTCCTATGTTCAGTGCATTTGTATCTGTAATAACGTGAGCAGCAGACAGCATACCAAGAAGCAACTGATAAGTTTATTAGAAGACGCACCATATATAGGCGCAGAACCACGTGATCGGTCGCACAGGAATGCGCGCACTGGGTGCGCAGTGATAAGTGACGTCACGCTACAACACTCCTTCCCCTTCAGATTACTTCCGAAAGTCACTGGACTGGTATCTGTTCGGGGCATGTCGTACACGTGCACTACGACGCAGAGTTGGAAGTTCGGCTGCAGGTGGCGCGTCGTCGGCACTGGGCTGGTCCGGCGAGCCGGAGGCAGCTGCTCCGGCCGTGGGCGATGCAGTTGCCGGAAGGAGAGACGTCGCAGAGTCGGTTGCGTGTGGATTTACGAGAGGCGACCCGGCGACTGGCCCACACGCCATCGGAACCGTCGGTGGAGTCGTGTCTACGGATGCCGTTGGAGCAGGTTGTGCCTGCGGATAACTTGAAGAATCCTGGCTTCCGTGGCGGGCTCTGATGTGGTCCGAATGCGTAAATCGCACCGCCTGCGACACTTTCACCAGATAGGTTACGGGACTGATAACCTGTGTCACGATACCATCTTCCCACGACACTGTTTCACCTCGCACAGTCTTCACCCACACAGCGTCCCCCACACCAAACATCGCGGAACCCCCCTAGACATGTCCTTTTGCACTTTGGTACGTTGCTGCTGCTCCCGCATGGAGAGCTCGAAATCTGGTTTTAGCAATGACAGCTTTACCCGTGGCTGTCTTTTCAAGAATAATTCTGCCGGGGTCTGGCGAGTGGTACTGTGCGGAGTAGTCCTGTAACTCATTAGATAGCTGTCCAAGCGTTCCCGAAATGAATGTTTGTGGTGGCTAGCTTTGTCCTGCAAGACATGCTTTGACAGTGCTTGTTTGGTAGTCTGCACTAAACGCTCGGCCGCTCCGTTAGAAGCCGCGTGATAAGGAGGTGTCTTGACATGCCTTACACCGTTTACACTCAAGAAGGCCGCGAACTCTTCGGAAATGAACTGCGGTCCATTATCACTCACCAGTACCTCTGGCAGACCATACGCGGCAAACATACTACGTAGCTTCTCAATGGTTTTGTTAGCAGTAGTGGATGACATAGGCGAGACCTCGATCCATTTAGAGAACGCGTCGACGAGAACCAAGAACGCCTGAGAGCCCTTTACCGCATAATCGACGTGCACGCGTTGCCAGGGCCTTGTGGGATAATTCAATGGTTGCAAAGGAACCGGTGAAGCAGCTTTTTGGACGGCCTGACAAACCTGACATTGTCGAACGTAGCTCTCAACCGAAAGGTCGAGGCCAGGCCACCACACAAAGCTTCTTGCTAACGCTTTCATGCGACTAGATCCCGGGTGGTCCTCATGCAATAGCTGCAAGACCTGTAGCTGGAGCTTATCAGGTATGATCACCCTTGATCCCCACGTTATGCATTCTTGCTCTACTGATAGCTCGTCGCGCCGGGAATAAAATGGTCTAAATGCTTCAGAGCACTCTGAAGGCCATCCATTTAAGATGAAGTGCGTCACGCGAGACAAGGTGGGATCACGTCGTGTGGCTCGCGCTACGTCATCCGCTTTGAGGGGCATGCTGTCAAATAGCAAGAGACACTCGGAAGGTTCATCGGCCGCTACAATAGGCCGTGGAAGCCGAGACAGAGCGTCAGCCACTTCAACATTTCTTCCCTTTCGGTATTTTAGTTTATACTGGTACGCTGCCAGGGTAATTGCCCATCTTTGCATTCGAGCTGCAGCAAGCGCAGGCACCGGCTTGTCGTGGCCTAATATTCCGAGCAATGGCTGATGATCTGTATAAAGAGTGAACTCTCGTCCATACAAGTAGCGGTGGAATTTTCTTAACCCAAACATCAGTGCTAATGCTTCGCGTTCGCACTGAGCATAGTTTTTCTCTGCGGCTGTAAGTGTTCTAGAAGCAAATGCCACTGGCCTTTCGTGTCCCTCTGCGGTCTCATGAAAAATGACAGCCCCCAATCCATACGACGAAGCGTCACATGTCATAGCCATTGGTTTCGCCACATCGTAAAAAGTGAGCACATTACTCTTGACAAGTAACAGTTTCGTAGAAGCAAATGCTTCGCTACACTCCCGTGTCCACGACCACCTTTCGCCCTTGCGCAACAGACGGTACAATGGCTCTGCCACGCAGGCAAGGTTACTTAAGAACTTTGCATAAAAGGTTAACATGCCGAGATAAGCCTTTAGCTCTGTTTGGCAAGTGGGCTCTGGCGCTTCTGTGATCGCCTTTATCTTTTCTTCTGTAGGATATATACCTTCAGCGCACACAGTGTGACCGAGATAAGTCACAGTGCTCTGAAAAAACCGACACTTTTCCTCTTTCAGTGTCACGTTGTAGTCACTCAGCCGCTGCAGGACTAGTTCCAACGTTTTTTGACAGTCGGCTAAGTCTTTTCCCGACACAATGACGTCGTCTATGTAACATCCCACGTGCGGTATGCCTTTGAGCACCTCATCCATGAAGGACTGAAAAATGGCTGGCGCACTGGCTACCCCAAATGGTAAGCGCTGGAACTCGAACAGCCCCCTGTGCGTATTAATAGTTAGCAGTGGTCGGGACTCGGCAGTGAGCGGAATCTGCTGATACGCGGCCGAAAGATCCAACACACAAAACACTCTGCCGCCAGCTATGGCAGAGAACAAATCTTCCGGTCTAGGCAATGGGTAGTGGTCGGTCTTTAAAACAGGATTAATGGTGACTTTGTAGTCCCCGCACAGCCTCAGTGAACCATCTTTCTTTTGGATTACGACTACTGGCGTGGCCCAATCGCTCCGATTTACGGGGCGTATAACACCGCTTTTCTCTAGCCTTTCTAGCTCGCCTTCCACTTTATCTCGAAGCGCAAATGGGACGTTTCTGGCCTTGCCAAAAATAGCCGTACAATTCTGGCTTAAAACTATCCTTGCTTGATAGTTTTTTACTTTTCCAGGTTGCTTAGAAAACACCCCTGGGAACTTTAACCGCCTCTACCTTGTGAGAGTCGCTTACATTTATAGCAAACACGCTTTTCCAGTCAAGCCCGAGCCTTTCAAGCCAACTTCGCCCCATCAGCAATGGTAGCTGCTTGCCGTTATCCTTGACGATAATAGCGGGTAGCCGCAAAGACTGTTTTCCCACCGTAACGGAAACGTTGCATTGCCCTTTTACTGGAACAGGTTCCCCAGTGTATGTTTTTAGGGTGACTCGAGATGGCTCGCACTTGACATGAGGAAATGCGTTCAGCCTCACACTCTCAGGAATTAGTGTTACAGCTGCTCCCGTATCAATCTGCATGCAGAGGTCTTGCCCTTCTACGTTTAGCTGCACTTCATACCCAGAACGCACGGTATTGATAACATGGTACACATCTAATTCAGAGTCACTATCAGAGCAGTCCACCACGTTTGCAGTCTTGAGTTCTCTGCGATTACTTGGACACATCTTCTGTAGATGACCGATTTGAGAACAGCTGTGACACTGGACGTTCTTATACCAGCAAACACTAGCCGCATGCGCCTTGCCACATCTTTCGCAAACTCGCTTGGCTTCCTTGAGCTTCCGAAGCTTCGATTTCTTTTCGCTTCCTTTTCCTCTTATCGCCATTGCATAAAAAGCCGCTTCCTTGCCTTCTGCATGAAGTAACGCTGTCTGTCGCGCAGCCTGCTCTCGGTCCTGGGCTATCTTGCACGCCTTTTCGAAGGTTAAATCTTCTTCAGCAAATAGGGCGAGTTGCGTTTCCTCGCGTCTTATGCCTGCCACTATTCTGTCTCGCAGCGCGTCTTGCAGAAACTGACCGAAATCGCACTTCCTTGCTAACTGTTTTAAGGCCACTATGAAGTCCTCGACGCTTTCCTGCTCTTCTTGTGCTCGCTTGTTAAATTTGCAACGTTCGGCAATGACCGAGCACTGTGGGCTATAGTGTTTCTTCAACAGCACTGTGACCTCTTCAAAGGACTTGTCCCCAGGAACAGCGGGTACTACCAAACTTTTGAGCACCTCGTACGTTCGTGGTCCTATCACACTCAAGAATACTGCCAGCTTCTTTTCCTCTCTGATGTCATTTGCGGTGACGAAGTGCTCAAAACGCTCCAGATAGGATTCAAAATTCTGATCCTTCTCGTCGAACTCGTCTAGCTTGCCTAGTCGTGCCATTGTTCAGTAAAAGTGCAGTATACTTATCGGGTTGCTTTCCCCGACGACTGCGTTGCCTCTTGCCGAAGGTAGTGCCGCCGAGTTCAACCGTCCCAGGCCATGGCTGCCGTTGTTTTCTGGTCCATGGCTGTCGACCGCCGATCGCCCGCAATACTGCTTCGTACTGAGCTAGTACAAGGGGGCGGATCCCATCTTCGTCGCCAGTGTAATAACGTGAGCAGCAGACAGCATACCAAGAAGCAACTGATAAGTTTATTAGAAGACGCACCATATATAGGCGCAGAACCACGTGATCGGTCGCACAGGAATGCGCGCACTGGGTGCGCAGTGATAAGTGACGTCACGCTACAACAGTATCCATTCAAATTTAGGTCTCGATAAAGCGCAAACCTTGACCTCGTGGGGTGGCAATTTATATATTAATTGTCCCCCATCACGTAATTGTCAACATAATTGTAGGCAATATTGTTTCGACCACGGAACAAAAACGTTCAACTAGCACCAGTAACGCTAAATAATGCAGAAATGTCACGTTGTCAAGAGCTCATGCAGAGCTCATGCCATCAATCAAAACTGTTGGCGTCTATCTGAATGAGCACATGACATGGGATGACCACATAAATTACCTAATTATCCAACTATCTAGTATAATGCGCCATGCCTCTTTTGAATGCGCTATAAGCATCAACATGTTCCTATATAATGCTTTGCTCGTACCAATACTTAAATATGGATTGCCAGTTTGGGGTACTACTACAAGAGAAAGCATTGACAAGGTCGCAGTTTTACCACAAATGGTGATTCGATTAGCATGGAAGGTTTAATACCCCTCACATACCAGTGACCTCTTTATAAGACACAACATTGTCCCGGTAAAGTCAATCTTTAACTATATTCTATGTCGACAGTATAAAGCTAGCTCAGTAAAACTAAAACTAGTATTCTACAAACGCTATCAGGATTATAGGCCACCTTACTAAAGTATAATATGCACGAATCGCTGGTGTGTCCGCCTTGTCCGCTGGCACCATTAAGAGTGTTATCCCTGAACTCGGCATCACCGAAATGGACAATCTTTTCACTATAGAAGAACTTGACACATCCTTGACAGCTTCCCGACGATCATCTTCACCATGACCCGATGGTATCACCTACGCCAATCTAGCCAACCTTCAACAGGAGGCCAGGGGACAGTTGTTATGTTATTACAACTACTCATGGCAGGCGGGCATTGTTCCCCAGGATTGGAAGATAAGTCGACTTGTGCCACTACTCAAACCAGGAAAGTCACCATTTGATTTAACATCATTTCGCTCTATTGCCCTCGCTAGTTGCGTAGGAAAAGTCATGGAAAGGATGATACTTACACGCCTAGAATGGTACCTCGAGTACTACAACGTATACCCAAACGGCATGACGGGTTTTCGGCGAGGTAGGTCATCTCTTGACAACGTGATTGATCTAACAACATTTATCCAGCAACAGAAGAGCCTCAAGTGCATACCACTGGCATTCTTCCTCGACGTCAAAGGGGCTTATGATAACGTAACACATAAAGCCATCCTAGACTCGTTGGAAGCTGTCGGAATCGGTGGTCGGATGTTTCAACGGATCCAGGATTATTTGAAGAGAAGGTCCTTTTTTGTAGAAACCGCAGATGGACCTACCACCAATTACTATACCTCCCGTGGCGTCCCTCAGGGCGCCGTATTAAGTCCCACTTTATTTAACCTCGTGATTGTAGGTCTTCGTGAAAGTCTGCCCAGTACTAACCTCATATCCATATATGCTGACGATACTTGTCTACGGACTTCAGCTGTAACTCGTCTACAAAGTACGTGCAAGAGTCCAGCAGGCTGCCACCCTGACATGCTCATATCTCCGCAAGCAAAGTCTTTCCCTCTCAACGGAGAAATGTGCATTGGTTGCGTTTACTCGCAAAGCCATGACACAATACCCCATTACCATCAATGGACAAAATATTCCATACCAGAAGAGAACCATCGCTTCCAGGGTTTGATTATTGACAGGGACCTTTCGTGGAGTGCCCACTGCAATTACCTGAAGAGAAGGCTAATTTCCATCGTCCCTATAATGCGGTTCCTCTGCGGAAAATCTTGGGGCACATCAATAAGGTGAATGATGCAGCTCTACAGGGCACTGTTTCTGGGATTTTTGCACTACAGCTTGCCGTTACTGGCAAGTACGTGCAAAACGAACATCCGCACCCTCGAAAGTTTGCAAGGACAATCACTACGCGTGTGCTTAGGATTGCCGCGATGCACCTCAACCTACGGGGCAATTATGATCGCAAGAGAGCATCCAATTCAAACATACATCCACTGACCATTTGAGAGCCCACATAAGACACCTCTGCCGAGTTCCTGGTAACCATGTTGCAGTGTTGCCACTTCAAAGACCACAAGCGATGTTTTCAAAGATTATTTCTGCTCATAGAGAATGCCTTCCTTTTGGCTTCACTCCAACGACAAGACCAGCGTCACCTCCGTAGTGCCTACAACAACCACAGGTGTGCCTTACTATTTCGGGAATAACGGACAAGAGCCGTCATTCAACAGTGGTCCTACGACAGGTGACATTGTCGCTACTCAATGAAAAATACGGCCAGAGGACCCACATTTACACCGATGGATTGGTCTCGGCTGACAGCTCCACAGGTGCTGTTGTCATCCCGACGTACCAGGTCACTATAAGTTCAAACTGTCGCATAGGACAACATCCACAGCAGCGGAGCTTGCCGCCTTACGTGCTGCTATACTTTATGTATTTATTTATTTATACAATACTGTAGACCAATTTAATGGTCCAAGCAGGACGGGCAGAAAAAAAAAATGTTCACGCACATACAATGCAATGCAATGTAACAAAACAATGAAGCAACAAAACGCAGAATTCACTTGGAACTACAAAATAAACAAGCCACGGTGAAACCGGCTTTTCGCACAAACATAGCAGGGTTTCCAATCCAAATAAAACTAGAAAATCACGCACAACTTTAAGAAACCTGAACGTCAGTAATTAAAAGTTTCTAAAATGATCGTGTAGGGCTGTCATAAAATTTCCACTAAAATTCTTTCTGGTAATTTATTCCAGTCATCTACCGTGCGTGGAAATTATGAAAACTTAAAGGTATTTGTTCGGGCAAGAATGGGGATAAACTGTGGCTATGTGTGTGTCGTGTTTTCATTTCCTCGTGGTGGACAGACTAATGAATAGAGTGGGTGATAATCCAGTCTTACACTTAATTAGGGATTCCATAAAAGCTAAGCGGGCAATTGGCGTCTAATGTGTAGTGGTTGGATTTTATTGAGTGCCATGATACCTGACGGAGAATTACTTCTTTTATATTATTATAAATAAAACGAACAGCCCTCCTCTGAACCTTCTCCAATTCTTTAATGTTTTTGTTCGTGTGCGGGTCCCAAACAACCGCTGCATACTGCAGTTTAGGCCTAATTATAGAATTATACGCTAAAAGCTTAACGTTACTAGGTGTACCTCGAAGTTTGTGCCGTAAAAGGCCAAGTTTTTTTAGCGCTGAAGAAGTTACCTGCTGAACGTGGTCGTTCCAATCTAATCTGGAGTTCATTACGATACTTAGGTATTTAAACTTACTAACTTTATATCGCGGAAGCCCGACTTCAAAAATGAGCTGTGTTCTGCGACTCCAAGGCATCCCTTCAGAGCTTGCAATCAGCTTTACGACAAAGGGTGCATCAACAACT
Source organism: Rhipicephalus microplus (assembly GCF_013339725.1). NCBI lineage: Eukaryota > Metazoa > Arthropoda > Arachnida > Ixodida > Ixodidae > Rhipicephalus > Rhipicephalus microplus. The sequence goes on from NW_023610395.1 coordinate 121,443, forward strand.
AGTGAATGAAATAAGAGAAGTGCTTCACAAATTTTTATCAAAAGGACATGACGTGGTGTTCCAGGGGTTACCGGGACATTGTGGTATTGTCGGTAACGGCCTTGCTGATAATGCTGCCCGATCCGCCCACGCGGACGCCCAGACAACCCCGATTTCATTGTCGAGAACCGACGCTGCAAGGGGCCTTCACTCGTTCGCTAACACTATGTCGGAAACTTGGCTGAGTGACCCCAGTGTCGGGAACTGCTGCCTACACAAATGGGACCCATCAAGAAAGCTTCAAGTTCTATCGGACCTCTCCCATCAGGATGCAACTTCATTGTGCCACCTGTGGTTAGGAGTAGCTTTTACGAAGGCATACTTCTTTCGCATAGGAATGGCGGATAGCTCCCGATGTGAATCGTGTGACACGGACGAGACAATAGAACATCTACTGTGTTCATGTGAACGTTTTGCGAGCGAACGCAACTTGCTACGCGAAACGTTAGAGACACTAGACAGTATACCTTTTTCCGAAGAGAAGATCCTTGGTTTATGGCTCTACGCGTCGTAGGCCAGCAAAGCGACGCGGGCATTGCTAAGTTTTCCAAAGACAACCGGACTACACGACCGCTTATAAGCGTGCAATGGACAAGGTCACATATACACACACGTTGCCCTTCTCTCTCTCTCTCTTCTCCTTTAATCCCCTCACCCCTTCCCCAACTGCAGGTTAGCAAAGCGGACGTGCGTCTGGTTGACCTCCCTGCCTTTTATTTCTTCCCTTCCTCCTCCTCCTCCTCCGCATAAACCTGAAGAATGGCAAATTAAGAAATTTCACACTAAATACGGTCAACAGATGCTTCGGTTCACGCTCTAAGTCTTGTTGAATAGAATCTGTAAAGAGCAGCTTTTTAACATTTGAAAATTGTCATTTATTGAACTACGGAGAATTTTCCCCCACATTATTCTTATCATGAATATGCCTCTTAAATGACATTTTTTTCTTTTTCGTATTTCATTCCTTCTGAAGAGAAAAATTTATTTACTTATAATGTTTTTATGTCTATAAAAGCACGTTATTTTTGCGTGAAGGATATTCATGTACAATATATTATGTGTACATTTGATTTCTGTTCTTTTTTCTTTTTTTTCTGTTCATTCGATGCCACTTTTACGCTGTAGCCTGTGTAGGGCGCGCCCAGGACACCCTCAAGTTGACTGTATCAGTTTTTCCCCTGGTCTCTCACAACATCATGTTGCGAATAAATAAATACATAACAAACAATAAATAAATAAATACATGCTTACAGTTCAAGGTCAATCATACAGTCCCTTCGTGAGTTACGCCACATGTTTGTTTTCGCGCTGAAAGATGAAGGCAACATGTTATAACAAGCAACCCCGGAATCTGCACCATAATTGCATTAAGCTGAACGCGAATAGCAGCGTGAGCCTCAGATCCTAAGCATCGACGGCGAAGTGGTAAAAGGATGTCTAAGGTCATTCGCGTCTCGATCGGAGACCTCACTGTTAGACGCCTCTACTAAATTAAGCGCTCCTCTTTCAAAACCAAGCACGCCGTAGTTGGGGGATGCCGGATCAAGTTTAAGCACCTGAGATTATTCAAACAACCTCCTAAGTTCAGCGCACGGGTTTTTCTTTGCACATAACTTTCATCGAAAAGTGGTCACCGTGGGCGAGAAGTGACAACGTGGCCCCAAGCATAGAAATGTGACACCCAACGCGCTAAGCTACAAGGCGGGTAAAAGCCACCAAGATTATACTAACTCACGATGGCCTTGGAATACAATTCACAAAGCTTATAGTTAAGAAGTGTCTTTGAAATCTCGCAAGCTCTTTCGTATACGGTATATCCACAGAGCATTGGCTTTGAAACACTCCCACATATTTTTCTCACCTAAGTTTATCTCGCTATACGACCCAACTCTTCAGTGGGCCTCTCAGAAATGACTTGGCTAAGACTTAATGCGGGTTCTGGTGTTTTTACTTTTTTGCGTTTTCTTGCATAATCATAAAAAATGATCCACAAGCACAACCATTGCTAATCCTTGCTCTCCAGCACACAATTGTTCTAGTGCGTCCAAACGTACTGAATGTGTTGTGACAGAGCGCAATTATTGCGTAGGGAAGTGGTTCGTATGGGTATCATGCCTTGTCCGTCATATAGAGTGCTCACGAAGCAGCTATGTTCATGCAATACGGTACTTGCGTGTAAGCAGTGGCAGTAGCTACTGCTTACGGCCCAATCCAGAAGAGCAGTGGCAGACTTAAGGCAATCACTTTAGGTGCTACGTCAAGTCAGACAATTCGACGTAGTTCATCATTTAGATAATGTTAAGAGATCCTTAATTTTGTCAGTGTTTAGATCTTGAAGTGTACCGCGTAGCCTGCAGTTGCCAAATAGCGATCACAATAGTAAAAAATGTCCGCACAATATTGTCCGTCATTTGATTCGTAAGCACATTGCAATTAGGTTACTTCTTTCAGGGGCACTATAGTTCCAAAAGGCACTATCACCTGAAAATCAAACACCAAGGAAATGCTTGTTGTCATATCCCAAAAAGTTTGTTCCCAGGCTAAAATTCATCTCCTCCCGTTTTGCCAGCTCCATTCTTTCTTTTTCTTGCAAGAAATGCAAGCGTGAAGTCAACCATTTTTAATTCAGGGCAGCGGTTCTCAGAGAAGTTTGTGAAACTTTGATCACAGAAAACTGGTATTACACATATTATTGAAAAGAAAAACGAAGAACGCATTCAGAATTCTGAAAAAAAAAGTTATACTTCAAAACTTAATGTTTCACAAATTAATTGTAAATAAAGTACCAAACCTGCATGCTTGTTCTATGCAAGCGTAACTGAAAACGATCAAATTTCAGTATCAGACCTTTGTACGACCAGCACTTTTCATTCGAGCATTTCCTCTCTTCAAATTGAAAAGTCCGCCTGATGGTAAAATTTCGTACTCGCTACAGTCTCCATTATTTCTCCCTTCGGTGTGCTCTTCACGTCGCCTTCATTAGTCGCTTCTTTTAATGATGTCAAAGCGAAGAAGCTGTTCTTACCCGACGTCTTTGTATCAAAGACCATAGTAGGGCTTTCCACATCTTCCATGTACAAATTTTTCTTTCCCTTTACCGTAAAAAAAATGAAGAAACAGAAACAAAGAGTATTGTGAGTCTTGTTTCCGAAACAACTTGAAAGATTTGGGTCACTAGTTATTCGCTTTACTTAATTACGAAAGCACATCGACCATACAAAGTTTCTTTACCCCCGAAAGCTCCTTATGGTGGCGCCATGATCGCATGCGAGGATCTAAGCAAACCTGCGCGGACGCGACAGTATACTGTCTGGAGCAACGGAACAAAGAAGGCTTAGTAGAAAGGGAGGCGAAGTGGGAAGTGGGTAGGGACTGCTATTGAAGAACGACGCTAATATATGAGTGTAGTGTCATCGCTTGTCGACTAGATCGCCGGCCGTTGACGATGTTTTGTGGCATTCATATTATTCACGGCATCGGGAGCACCGAGATGAAAGAGATGTCGGGCCGGCTTCCAGATTTCGCGAACCCTTTCCAAAGGGTTCCCGTCCGAGTTTTGCCTAAGCAGATTTGATGAGATGTATGGGATGATGTACAGGAGTGTCGCAAATAGCCTCCAGCGCCAGCCTTGGCACCATGATTTCGAACTGGGAATGAGTAATAGATGAGTGTGAGAATCAAACAAATTCTCATATGGGATGACAAGAGGCATGCAATATTATGACATGGGTAAGAGTGTAGATCACACTTGCGGAAAGAACATAAAAACGCAACTTTCTGTTAATAAGCTTTAAGGTAGAGCCTTTAGAATTACATGCACTTCAGTGTAGTACTTCGCCCGTAGTTTTTTATATATACTGGCGAATGTTGTTCATCGGACTTTTTTGGATAGAACAAAATACGTGGAGCCCTAGAAGTTGTGTGTTGGGCTATATGGTTGCCGACTGGCACGTTCTTTGACTTCCGAAGTTTTGGGGGCGTAAAGCCCCAGCATCCATGTTGCGCATTTGTAGCTCATGTGGTAGTTGCGTTGTAACTAGGGTTAGCGGGTTGCACCTGCGCATTAGGTCTGTTGTTGCGGTGAAACCCGCCTAACTACTACGCTGTCGGCAGCTGACTGTGGGTCGGTAGCCATGGTCGTTTCTGCGAGAAAGATACTAATAGCGCGACATCTACGAGCTGCCTGGTAAACGAACGACAGTTCGTGGTACTGAAATATGTTAATGATTTCTTTCTGCCCCTCTCTCCCATCCTCGAAATCCGGATAGAGTAAGAAAGAAAAATGTTTGTCGCGGCTGGTCAACAAGTGCCATCCCCCCCCCCCTCCTCCTCAGAACTAAAAAATATCCTTGTACGGGTATTGCACGAGCTTACATATACTCAGACAAGTCCGCGATTAGGGCTTTCTGGAAAGATGTGACTAATCGCAAGACATTTACATCTTTCAAGTTATATGGCCAGGGTATTTGGGAAACTGTAAGTCTCTTGATCGCAAGACATACATCCGATGGTGAAGTTGCATCGATTTGACGCTACCAGTTCCTTTGACACCGAATGCTTGCTGAATTCAGACACTAGCGTAGACCTGAGGGCTTCTCTGTGATCGTCGGGTCAAAATTGATGAGTACCCGAAATCAGATTGCGATCACGCACATGCCTGTATTCATTGCAGTGAGAACTACTGTAGCGTGTTTGTAACCTTATTTCTGTTAGATCCTAAAACAATCAGGGTTCTTTCGCGAAATTTCTGACCAGAGCTAGCTCTCAATAATAAATAGTTGTAACATATTCCAATTTAGTCACATATTGAACTTATTTTAGCCTAGAAATTGCAACAAGAACAAAGGTACACAACATACGCAGACATACACGCAGATTACATGCGCATAGCATGGAATGCATATAGCCTGAAGCAACACAATGCTCACAAACTGAGGGGGCCTGAACTTCCGCCCAACATATTTAGTACGCTTGGTTCTTTTCCTGCTCACAAGGCTGCCTTCAAGGGTCGACAAAAGAAGTGAAACTCACTGAGATTTACTGATGAAATATATCATGTGCTTTTCGCTCGCTCGAACGCAGACTCACTAGAATATTCCCGAGCCGGACTAGCTCGGACTCACACGCAAGATTTTTTTTTGTTCAGACGGACTCACTGGGACACAAAATAAGAAGAATATTACTCAACATCACTCAGCCCCAGACTGAGTGAGGTTGAGTATCTGAGCCTGAGTGAGTACGAGTGATTTGACTAAGAGCTTGTTAGTCTAGAATTACCTTAGCGACCATAGTGTCCCTGTTCTTTAACGCCAAGATTTATATACGCCAATCGTGCGTGTATATATATATATATATATATATATATATATATTATATATATATATATATATATATATATATATATATATTATAAGTCATGTTGGTTTCATTTAGCCATCGCGAATGCTGTTTTAATAATTACTGACTGCACGTGTCTACAAACGAAAATCTCAGATCAAAAATTGTTTGAAGCATAAACTAGCGTTCAAGTTGCCCACGTATGAAAAAAAAACAAAATGTCTGCAGCAAGTCTATATGCTTCTCGAGATCAGTAGGGGGACAGGCTGAATTGAACGGAAGTTAGAGTCGAAAAGGGAAGTTTCAAAAGAGTTGAGTGACGATAGGATAGTAGTAAGAATCAAAGCGTGAGTATCTAGAATACAGAATGGCGAAATGTTCCGGAACTGAATTTAGCAGTAATCACACGTAAAAAACAGACAGAATTAATACATTAGAGGCAGCGATCATGACGGAAGTCAGATAATCTATTCAGCTCTGCCTGGTGAATCGAAATAATCAGCTCTCTTTTCGGTTCTTTTTGTCCTCTTTGCTTCCGCGGGGTAACACATTGGACGGGGGAAATATCTCTTCGCAGTTTGATTCATTTCTATAGACACTTTGTTATAGAAAGGTGCTCACACATCAGAGAACTGAAACAAAGTGAAAAACCAAAGATCTGGGGCCATTTCCGATATCTTCTTTAGCACGCAGAAGAAAAGAGTTTATTTTAATGTCACAATAAGGAATCACTGATGGCGTTCATGGTGCGTGTGCTAAGCGGAAAAGGGGCGACAAATAGTGCGACGGCTGCTGCATTTCCGAAACGAGTCCTTCGCACTCGGTAGTCATTGCAGAACGACGAACGTCCACCCACAAACCGGTGCGTATGGTGTTGCGATGAAAGCGACGCACTTCAGACACACGGCATTAAAACTCGAGGCAGCACTCGTATCTACTCATCTTTCCAATTTATACCAACTTTACTTTAATTATTCTTTATCTTAAAGTCTACTCAAGCATATTTAAAGCACTACGGCTCATGCATTCTTTTAATATTATTTGATCCTAGGGTTCAATTGCAAAGAGGGTGAAATAACCTACCCCTGCCAACTCTTCGAGGGAAGTTTTTGATAAATATATGTATGTTGTCTTGTTGAAAAAAAGTGCTCTTAGTGCTTTGAAATCACTCGGAAGTCCCGCTCCGAAGAACTCAATCAAGAGACGCCCAGAAGAGCACCAATCACGCGAAATATTGGCGTTAAAGAACCGGGACACTATGGTCGGAAAGGTAATTCTAGACTAACAAGCTCTTGGTCAAATCACTCGGACTCAATCAGGTTCCGATAGAGCCGTGAGTCTGGGGCTGAGTCAGTGTGTTTGAGTAATATTCTTGTTATTTTGTGTCCCAGTGAGTCCGTCTGAACAAAAAAAAATTGTGAAAAATTGTGAAAAATTCAAACTGGTGGTGTAGGTGTTGTAGAGGTGTTGAGGTTTCACATGCCGATCTTCGCATACAAACAGAGATGGCAGAAATGAGCACCTGCATTTGTAGCAACTTAGGACGCACTACTGAGCGTGACGAGTGCAGCAGGACTCAATTGTCGCTCAAACTGGGCCGCTCCTACTCAAATCAAAACTGCGCAATGCTACTGGTAATTATTTAGCATTTTTCATTGTGGAATATCTTAACCCATTATACTGCGTGTCGTATATCACAGTTTACCGCTGTGACTCCCTCTCGTAACTTGCTGCAACCACAATTTCCGACTCGATATCAATTTTGAAAGAAACGGAGTTAAATGAAAAGGTGTTGAAATGAACAGTGGAATGTATGCTTGGCACTATTTACACGACAAGTGAAAATGTCTGTGTGAAGTGTTTGGACGAGTCCTCATTTTACATGTTTGAACTTGTTGTTAGGTTTGTAACCTAATCCCCCAATTCCTCGTGGTCTTGGATTGCTAATGTGCCCTTTAGTTAAGAACTAAATGAAGGAAAACATATATGTAGAAGGACACAATGTACCATTGTAGTAGATTAGTAACAGCCGTTGTTGGGCTACTCGGTGCTTCACATCAAACAAATATACCCAGTCTAATAATGTACGCGCACAGGAAACGGTGAAAGGTACAGGAAAGTGGCTCTCCCGTCTTGTTCTGTGTTTCCTGTTTACGTTCATTTTTGGCTGGATATAATTGCTTGAAGCACAATAGCGTATATTCAAAAATTGCGTCAAACCACCCTATTTCTGCAAACACAGCACGTTTATGCTTTCCATTTATTTCAGGAATCGAAATCATGTCCTCGAATTCAGCAGAGCTATACCTCGGCCCGTGAGCTGCCCCACTGGCAAGAAAGCACCCAAACGTCATGCCCGCGCATTTTAGCTCATTTATGTCACTTCAAAAGGCATACCACAATGTACCACAATGAACATACTACTCTAAAGGACAAAGGACATACCACAAAGGCATACATACCACCACTTAAGTAGGCCAGCTCATCAGCCGCTCCTTGGACGTCAATGGTATACAGATTCACCCCATAAAGTATGTGCTTTATATCATATGCCCTGTTCTTGCCCATATATAATTTAGTGTTATCTGCAGGTGTATTTCCAAAACAAATACAGATCTCGCGCGTTGTTCTAGTTTACAAGCTTGGTGATAAAAAGAACATTATCAACCTCTTTCAATTATTCCAATGTTTTCAAAAGCAATCGAAAATTAATGCATATCTGGTTGTTATAATATTTATTCACCACAATTTGTTTCAAGACTTTCAACATGGGTTCAGGAAGCATCGCTCTACTGAAAAAAAACTCTCTTGACTAATAAAGATATTATCATAGATGCATTTAGTCGTAAAAAATAACATTAGGCATATACTTCGACATTTCTAAGGCATTTGACTTAATCAATCATTCCATTCTTCTCGGCAAATTAGAAAACTATGGTGTGCATGAAACAGCACATGCTCTTTTAAAATCCTATATTTCAGACAGGACACAATTCGTAGTTGCCAACAATGAAATATCTGCAAGGAAGCCGGTCGTTGTTGGTGTGCCACAAAAAGTATTTTAGGGCTACTTTTATTTTGTATTTATAATAATTGCATTGTACACTGCACAAATAACGCAACACTGTCTCTTACGCCAATTACACCACAGTTTTATTACAGGGAGCTTGAAAGCAGAAATAGAAGAAATAGCTAATAAAACACTGTCTGCAATAGATTCCTGGGCTTCAGTGAATTTATTAAAACTAAACCCTTCAAAAACCCTGGTCATTTTATATATGTCGAAAGGAAAAACATTAATGAATAAGATGAATTTATTTCTGGTCTCTCAGCAGTTAGACATGGTTAATTCTGTTGGTATTCTTGGAGTATATTTTTCATGACACCTTACGGGAAATGTACATGTTGATAATCTACACCCTAAGATGTCGTCGGCCATTGGCGTCCTTGCACGTATGCGATCTATTCTTCCCACTAAGGTGAAAATAGTGATACACAATGCATTGGTATTATCTTTGCTACAGTACTGTAGCTTAGTATGGTGCAAAACCGGTGTGACGAATTTGCGCAGGTTGCACTTACTACAGAGAAGAGCTATACGACTATTGCTGCTGAACACTATCTGTCCTCTACAACACTTCTTTTTCCAAAATATGATATTCTTCAAGTTTTTTCTTTGTAAAATTACAGGCTGATGCTATGTTATAAAAAATTTGTTAAGCATGGAATCAACACCACAATAATCCAGCTAAACTTAAAGTAAACACAGGTGTTCTGCTCACAGGCACAAAGAAGTTTGGACTGTACCCACCCCAAAAACTTTTTATTACGAACAATCATTGTTCTACGGAATACCTTTCCTGTTAACCTTTTTAATCAGCGAAGATTTTGACGCTTTCTCCAAACAAAACTGTTACAATAAACACTTCGCCCAGGTGATGTATTTTCCTTAATAATACATCTCTCAGAATTTATGACCATTCTTTCCTTTTTCTTATTGCTTATCATGTTCGTGCCCTTTCGTGACCATACATTTACACTGTTCTCTTTCTCTCTCATCTTTGTGCCCCCTTCCTCTTCCCGAGCGTAGGGTAGCAAACCGGCACGTGCCTGGTTAACCTCCCTGTCTTCCCTCTTGTTGTTTATCCACCTTATTTACTATTCTCTTTTAATTTTTAGCGCTTTTTATAAATTTTTTACTACTTTTTATGATGTTATACCCTAAAAGTTTATTTGATATTCGTTATGCATGATTGTCTGCCATTCCCGCCGCTTTGTCAACTTGTGAATGGGGTCAGAACTTTGTCAAGCTCTTGCTTTTAGTCCTGTACTCCCCCTGATCAAAAGAAAATAAATTGATTTTGATCGATTGATTGTATAATTAATTGTATATATGTTAGCCTATACGGAAGATTACCAAGCACGGCAGACCTGAATTGAGCGCTTGTCTTCACCGCTGAGACTATTTTGTTCAAAAAAAAAAAAACCATATGCCTTTCAGGAACCCAAATGGCGACAGCTTTAGTGGTGGGTAGCCACGACATGCATCCGCTTATTTTTAATGCAAAACACTTGGCATACGTTTTAGTGTGACTAGCAAGGCAAACCGTGCCCATTATACAACGAAAGAAGCGAAAATAACAAAAAATATATTGAATGAAGGGTATCAGTGAAGTCTGTACCTTATGTACCACGTAGCGAGTGCGCGAAACAACCAACTACGAAAACGCGACGCTCAGAACGGCAACCGTAGCAGGCGGGATTTAAAAAAGTAATAAGTATAGAACATAACGGTTCCCGCCATGCTACGGCGACGAGGCAGTTATTATAAAACCAAACGGCCGTGACTGGACGTGATGTTTACACAGACAATCCGAGATTTTGCAAGCCATTATCGACGTCAAGGCTTTCCGTGCATATGGTACTCCTGCAGCTTTATCTAAATGAAAGCGTGCTTAGCCTAATGGTGTACGTGCCAGAGAAGCGAGAAAATGCTGTGGTCATTTACGACACATGAGTTAGAGACACACGAGCTAACTTAATACGCTCAGCTTCACGACATGAATTTGTTTTTGTGCTAATCTCGATTTGAAAGTCCCAAGTTTACTTACCTCTTCCTCCGGCACCAGGGCTGTCGAGCGCTGCGGCTAAAAAGAAAAAGAAAGAAGGGGTGTTGATGGCCCTCCTTCGCGAAGCAGTGTAAACTTCGAGTGCAAACTTAGAGATATTCAATCTGACATCGCATAGGTATTTTGTGTGTAGATTAGACACGACGTTTATTATCCGACGAGCCGCATTAGGCACCGCCCAAATGTAGCTGCAATTATTTGCAACACATTCAGAAATATGTGAAAGAATTGACGTATGGAAAAATAAATGTCTTGTAATGCAAGCTTAAGTTAGATTTGTGATCGGCGCATCAGAATTTCCGTGGAGAGTACCTAATTTATGTCCATTAATTTGGTGCCGACATTCGTGGTAGCATTCACATTTTAGCGGAGTTGCCGCCGTTTAATTTGTAGTGCTCCTAAAGCAAATTTCATCCCTTGTACTTCAGCATGCCAGTACCTTACTCGCTTTTCTCCTATCGTGAACGCAAAAGTGTCATGTTGGCAGAAACGTGGTGGCCATAATTCTCCATTTATAACGACAGTGAATGCAAAAAAGAAAACGATGTTCAGGAGCGTGTAACAAGGGCAAGTGCTCGAGGGAAATTACAGGTTTATCCAGGAGGTGTCTATTTCCTACGGGGTGAAAAACGTGAATATAGGGCTAAGCATGATAAATGTAGCACTTTTGCATACACTGTTTTCTGACGGTGTCGCATCGACGTTATTAGTCATTTACATGCTTCACTTCTCGCATCACCATTACTGGCCGCATTCCTGGTAACACAACATGCCTGGTATGCTGAAACCTTTGTTCACGTTTAGGCACAGCATAGTTCACCAGCAGAATATATCCTAAGTCCTACGGTGATGGAATTGGCAAGCACACAATGAAAACAACAAACCAGATTTGCATTGACCTGCATCGAAAGCACTTCGGACTTTCACCAGATTGAGCAATACGCATGCTGATGCAACGTTAAACATCAGAAACATTGCTTTAGAAGACAAGGCATCTGTATTTGAAGTCAGCAGCTTTCAGAAAGTAGACAGCGAACTCGCCTCACTTGGTATAGTGCGCGAACTCACAGGCATTCGGTTTGGGGGCACACAATGGTAGTATAGGCTTAGCTTGTGCGTGCCATGGCTTCTTGATAATTGCACAAGAGATCCACTGGCATGCCGTTAGCACCGCAAAAAACACAGCCGAGAATGCGTTATATGGCGTTACTTTGGCGCAAGCATTTGGCAACCCCTCAGAGGACGCTGAAATCGAAGACTGAAAAGAGTTGGTCAAAGCCATTGCTAGCACACACTGACACCTAGTGTGGAATAAGAACTGTCCTAACTTTATCGCAGCTGTTTCTAGACTTCTTTGGGTCCACTTGTGGCGTTGGTAAGTATACAAATGCCTCCTTAAGAAAACTCTGCAAATCATAGTGGTCTTGAGATATGCTTTTAAGCGCGTGCAAAATTGCCGTTAACCTGTAAGATTAGTCTTGTACACGAACTATGCCATTTGCACGGCACACGCACTTAATATCTCGAGCAAGAACAGTGCGCTGATGCCTGCACTTTGTAGCAGTCGAACGGTACTAACAGGCGGCACAATTCGGTGTCGGAAAGTGAAGGCTGAATGATTATTTTTCATGAATATAATGAGTCACTGTTAAAGAAGAGTCCATTTGACAAACACAAGCTCTTGCACAGAATTTTTCTTCACTTCAAGCTCGTATTTTTCTCTGATCTCTGCCTTTTTCAATGATGTATTGCCTAACTCAAGCATGACGACATCTAATAGATAGATTCTATTGCTAGTCAAAGCCTCAGAGTAAATACAACCCTAATTATCAAAACCGAGGCGCGCTGACTAGGTTTCTTTCAAGCTGCAACTACTATTAGTGTGTATCAGTATATGTGTGTACACACACACACACACACACACACACACACACACACATATATATATAGGTATGGGATATGGCACAACGAGAGCGTTGTCAACAAGGATAAATATATTTATTCACGAAGACTAACTGGCCTATTGAGTTATTACTCCCACTATATATATATAATATATATATATATATATATTATATATATATAATGTGTGTGTGTGTGTGTGTGTATGTGTGTGTGTGTGTGTGCGCCCCCGTCGAAGATACAAACCAGTGATCCCTAGCTGCTCAGCGCGCTGCTAACCAGGGTAACCCCGCTCATTCTATTCTTCTCACTAACGGTGAGCTATGTATATATCAAACATACCGCTGGCTTACTGTCAATGGACTTTATAAAACAATCTTGAATAAAGCATGCACTTTGTTCGGGCAAGCCATACATGATTTCCCTAAACAGTGGCGAGGCGATGGCTTGAATCAGTCGACGGGTGGATTCACTGAAGTACACAAAGATATTGAAAAGGTATTCAAAAATATCCCTGGCTCCACTTTCGCTCTCAAACAGTGAAAAAAAAATGTTTGCATCATGTCCACGACTATTTCGGAAGTTGTTTGTCCCGTGGTGCCCGTCTATCCGCTTCTCATCAAAATTAGCACCACCGCTATCAGTTTAGACGGAGAAACTCAACTTTATGCCCACGTGAGTTATGGTGACGCTTGCACCGTTAAAGCACCGTTGGGCTGACGTCGCAACAATATATATCTTTCCAGCATAAAGTTTCCTAATATACACTAGAGGTAGCTCTGGTGCTAGTGTCTATGGGAGCTGCAACGCATGGCGCTTCAGCGAGCATGGGAATGATGGGTAGTACACACATTTGTCTAATCTTCTGGCCTGCTTTTGGCTCCGTGTGTGTTCGTGTGGCTTGAAGCTGTTTTCTTACGAAACAAGTATCAGCTAATGTTCAGTGGTTGCGCTTCACCATTATATTTCTTTAGACTTACTTTCCAAATCGGCTCACGAAGTTCTTAAGGGTTCAATCTTTCTTTCAAAACAAAACCGAAACACAGCCATAAATGAAGCCGCAAGTACGATTCGCCGCCCGCAAGCACGAAGACTAGGCAAATGTTTGTGCTACCCATCATTCCCATGGTCGCTGAACGATCGCAGCACTAGAGTGCCCTCTAGTTAATTTTAGGAAACTCTATGCTTTCCAGGACTCATGTTGGCTGCCGTCATGAAATGCTTGCTGCACAACTTCCGTACGGTGTACCTACAGGACTCGCTGACAATCATCGCTTGAAACTTCAACGTTAATGCCCTTCGACATGTTAACCAGTGACTTGCCGCGTTTCTTGATCTTGAACTTGGACTTCGCTTCCTGTGGGATGTCACGCAGCGAACTATTCAAAAGAACCCCTGTTTAATATTGTGTTTACTGCCTTACTGTCAATTCAAGCCCAATCAAGCATGTTCACTACATTTTGTGGGGTTTTTAAAACTTCTTATACCAGCCCAATGTGTTGCTATCACATTCTTTGGAGCAGCCTTGGAGTTAAACTACTTCTTTGTGTGTAAAAGCTCCAATACGACTATGAGAGGCATCATAATGGAGGACCTAATCTCACACTCCACTCCAAACGAAGCAAACAAGACTGACTGCTTTATGTAAAAATGCAACAAATCATTTTTGTTATAATTGATTAATGTTGAAAACCAGAACGAACCAAAAGATCGTTATAAAATAGAGAGCTATTGATATTGTAAAAATTTTTCGGCCTCTTCTGCACACACGGTAAACTAGAAATCATCGGGAAACGTCTGCTGTCTGCAGCGAACTGAAACAGCGTGAGAATAAAGATACAGGAGGTCACCACAAGGCCCCCAAGGTGCTACGCGACCTTCAAGTCAAGGTCCCAGACAGCACGCTTTCCCGTGTGACTTTCCCCACGTGCGCTCCGGCTTCAGCCCCTCATGATCAATCTCCTGGACCCATAATTGCATCGCCACGTGCGTCAGTTTACGTACTTTTCCAGCTCTTACAGAGAAAGAGTGAAGCCTCAAAACGTTGCATGGTACACGCCGAACTAAGCATTGTCCACGTTCCCGTCGACGCCGCAGAGACCACTGGGACCGAAGCAGGCTCCAACACGGGTCGCAACCAGATGAACATTGGAACCAAATGAACCCGAGCAATATGAGGCACGGAGCTCTGCAATCGGTAATCTGCCACGCAATTTTCGCAAGAAATGGGAAGCTGTGGGTCCGAGTGAAACAAATCGATAAGGTTGCTCGCAGACGACGTGCGGAATTGATTTTTTGTTGACAACATTGATTTCTGTCTCAACACGGTAACCTTTAGCGAGGTGACATTTTTTTTTACAATTCCATGCTTAAGTAGGCGAGTGAGATAGACTAAGTATACAAGAAAGGCGGCAACTAGCACTGAACGTGGTGCGGCTACCCTAACCTGGGGAAGGGGGACGAAAATTCGAGAGGAGGAAAGAAGAGCCACTCTTCTGCCAACAACAGTACCTCGTCTCACCTAGCAAACAGAAAATCAGTTCGGTATGATTGAAACCACAAAAACAGCATTTTCGTTGCCCAGTGGAACTGTGATGGGCAGCTACGTGGTCTGCGATTTCTCTCTCGACAGTAAAAGAGCTTTCGTGAGGGTGATTTACCGCTCTGCGAAGGTGAAGCCACTCGTTTGAGTAAGTCTGCCAGTAACAAAAACAGGCTGAATAATTTCATCCACAGCACAGTCGTCGCGCTCGGTGTTCTCGGCCATTTCAATCCTTATAAGTAACACTGGTAAATTCTACACCAAAACACGCAAGGTGCTATGATAATGGTGACCATGGTCCTTTTGAAATATGTTGCTTCTTTTGTCGGCCAGCATAACATTACAGATAAGGGGTGTGTTCCAATACTCCCCGTAGACGGCTAAATAGACAGCTAAATGAACGGCGGCCATCTTAAGTCCCATTCCCATTCTCACGTAGCCGGCAAATTAGACAGCTTCGAGAATACCGCATCGTAGACAAGTACGATGCGGGCTACTTTGCTGTCTAAACAAGATGGCGACTCAGCGAATCTCTCAGATAGGCCGAATCTCGCCGTACTGATCGTCTGCACACAAGCAGACGCTTCTCCAGCCTTTTTCAGATTTTAACACAAATTAGGCTAGAAAATACAACTGTTATGTTTGTTTATTTTGGATTTCTCTTCTCTAGGTGAGGTGGCACCTCGTCGCGTAAAAGCCTGCTAAACGTGTTCTTATTCTCGGACAGCATGAGCTCGGTGCTGTCTTCTAAGCAGTCTGAGTAGACTGTTTACATGCTGTCTAAGAATTGAAACACAGCCTGCATGTGTACGGAAACTCACGACAACTCTATCGATTCTACTAGGAGCCCAAACTGTCATCTCTCAGTCACTGAAGGACAGTGACTATGGCATTCGGCTGACGACCTCAAAGTTGTGATTGTGATTCCAGCTGCCGTGATCGTATTTCGACAGATACGAAATGTACAGACCAATGCGCTGCGCGTTTACAGTGTATGCTAGAGAATGCTGGATGGTCAAGATTTGCAGTCCCTTCTATTATGGCGTGCCTCTGAATTATATTTTGATATAGGCAACTGTAATCCCACATACTATATCTTTATGGTGTTACAGATAAAGTGTAGGAATTGAACGCCAACGCATGCAATACTTTTTAGTATTCGTAGAAGTAATTGCAATATTTTCAGCCACAAACTAAAGGCTGAGCATTCCGACCACCTGAGTGACTAGTCGACGCTGTTATTCGCCTTCAGCGGCAATCCAGTCAAGCAAGGTGGTGATGAAAAAGAAAAGGGGAGGACAAAACTGCATTGCTGGGCATTGGGCAAAAAAAAAGGCGGTGTAACAGGTCGGCATATGCGGCGGGCAATGAGGGCAGCAGGGGTCAGATCTTTCCCAGGTAAAAATGTGTGTGAATCTAAATGGTTTTAACCGGCATTTGCTGCGATGAACTGGACCCAGTTGCAGGTCAACTGGAGTCAATGGGAACAATTGGGCCCAGTTGCAAGTGGTTTCAGTTAGTAGCTGGTCCCAGTTACAGCTCAACTGGCAGCCAACGGGGACCATCACCTTGAACTGCAAGCACTTGGTCACAGTTAGGTTCTAACTGGAAGTGCGACATTTCCTGGTTGTACGCTTCTTCACTGAGAAAGATGAAAAAAAGTTGAACTCAAATGTGTATGACGTATAGGTGTTGAGCCTCCACAAATGCACTTCATCCAAGTTTTTTTTTTTGTCTATGCACACAGAAGTGTACCAGACCAACAGCCTAAAAGGGCATATACGACGATAAAAAAATGAGTGTCTCATGATTTGCGAATCTATTTAATTTTTTTCTTCACTATCTGTGCGTTAATTTAGTCTCACTGACTCCACAAAAATAATAATATCGTGGAATATTCAGTTGTACATAGTGCGCAAACACATTACATTCAAACGTACGCTTGTTTTAGCTTTTAGCTGTAATTTCAACAGTATTGAGCTGTTGCAAATACTCTTACGTCCATCGCGGTGACAATACGCAGGCGAAGTGGTCCCAATCGAGCTCAGGTTGTAACACTGACGAATTATCTTACAGCGAGCATGCCTGCTTGAAAGCCTTGCGTGCTGCACTGGCGCACTACTTCTGATTTGATTGATTTGTGGGGTTTTAACGTCCCAAAACCACCATATGATTATGAGAGACGCCTAGTGGAGCCTGTCGCTACTATGGCCGAGATTGCCGATACCCTAAAAGGCTGCAAACTGCAGCACTAACGTGCGTCGTACACCAGCACAAACGGTGTGTTACCAGAAACATCTACCACTCTCTCCCTCTCCTCTTCAAGTTCTACCTCAATGGCCGCCAGCCGTCACTGTAGCTGCGTATCTAATCTTACGCTCATACACTGAATAAAACATTGAGGTATCATCAGACCTAAATATGAAATAGACTAATAATTAAGCACGGAATTAGTAATTTTCAATGAAAGATGCACACAGGCAGAAAAAATAACACAGTGACGAGCAGCTTCATACAACACATGTGGCGAGGGCTACCTAGCGTGCCACAGATGTATAGCAACCGATGCGCAGCGCACCTGGGTTGTTTTTGATGAACGAGGAGTTATGGCACACACAATTTAGGTATTTTGATTTGTGCTCGACACTTTCATCTCTGGAAGACTTTACAACTTCAGGCTATTGTCGAACGAGTGTGTTAGTCTGTGACAAGACGGATGTGTGCATTCATTGTGTTCGGAATTCCGTGCTGTCTGCCTTGCGCGCAACAAATCCGTTTCAAGGTAATTAATCTCTTCTGCTTCGAGTATGTGAAGATGTAGATATAATATAATGCAACACAGAGTGTTTTGAGAGCGGAGATGATGAAACGTTGCCTTGCAAACAATGTTTTAGGCTCTGCAGATTCACGGCCATTTGTTTTGGAGCACGATAAAATATGAGTGTCGATCGCGCATGACAGTTGGGTTTACATCATGCTAAATAACTATGAAGTATACTCGTGCAGGCTTGTAGCTCTTTCCAAAGTACCCCAAAAAGGCATGTACGTATTTGCTCGGTAATTAAACATTTCCAAACTTGTTGTCTGTGTGTGAACTTCGGCTTTACTGTCAGTTATAATTGGGGTGGTGGATGAAATCCTGATGGTTCAGATGGCCACGACGACACGCTAAAAGAACGGACAGGCTCGTTTGCCCTTTCCCGGCAAATTTCAGTTTATTTACACACTGACATTTACAAGCAAAGGCCGGCCGGCCACTAAACCGACCGCACAGTGAGCACTGGGCTGTATTAACAACGGAGTTACTTGCCGAGTCCTTCATATACTGTACACCTCGACACCAACTTCTCGATGTAGTATCAGCCTTGGATCAGAGTCGGCGCTAAGCACGACCTCTGTCCCCGCTTCCCGATCTCGTTCTCGAGCACCTATAGCTCCCATCCTCTCCTTTATCTTCATTCAATACCTCCCGTTTCGTCTGAGAGTATCTCGGGGGACGGACCCTACTCAATGCTCCACCAATGCAGCAACTCTCCTTCCCTCAGAGACTGTTCTCCGCGTCTGCGTTCCCACACTCGCTATCCTCATCCTCCCAGAAACCGGCTAAGAAGAACTCCGTCATTTCGTCGACGTACAGCTTAAAAGATACTTTCGTGCGACAACAAGCCTGTCTAGACAGCCTGTCGGCTGTCTGGAGTTAGTACACACGATGATGCCGTCTATCCCCACGTATTGCGACAGCCCGGCGTGACGCGGACCACTTGTTTCTCAGTCTGGCTCACCCTAAGGACGCTTCCGCCGTGCGGGTGACACACCTGCACAGGTGCGGTCAACAAAAACTCGCGGGGTTTCGCAACAAAGGCGCGTGCAGAGGCGAAGGGCTTAGTACGGCTATGCAGCCGCTCTTCATTATCCTCCCTTTTCGTCAGCGCTGTCCACCGCCAGGCCATCCTTCGCTTGCCCCGAACATAACTCTGTCCTATGTCTTTTTTTTTACCGTGGAGATAAGCTCGACGGTTTAACAATCGGAGTCGACCACGACGTAATCTTTATACAGATAATTTTAATGTACAGCGACATTTATGAGAATTTCGAATTATACGTGATACGAGTGAATTGTGTTAATTGCTATGCAAGGTTGTAAATGATACTGTGGTGTATCTGTATTTTTTACTGATACGTACAATAAAGGTGTGCATATTTATTCACAAACGTTGAGTGTATGGTTGTAAGATTTGTAGATAACTGCAATCACATGTTGAAAGGCACAATTGAGCAGAACTTCACTTATGATTGCTTCATAAAACCTCACATTGGTATAGTCATCGATCAAGTCACGTATTAAGATGTGAATCAAGAGCCACAGTTTCTCCTCAAAGAAGCCGTGCGTAATTGCGACTAAAGTACTTGAGTTTTGGTTGATAGCAAGATTGGCTTTATGATTTTCTAACGAGATCAAATTCAATTTCTGTTAGTAATGCATGTGTAAAGTAGCAGTTTCAGTTTTGCTAACAGTGTAAATATTTCTTACAGATTGTTTCGTATGCACGAGATCTACGAATCGGGGAACGCCTGCCACTATCCAAGAAAGCGATCAAGATGCTTCATAGCCCCTGCACACTCAACCTGCAAAGTTTCAAATAATGAAGTCAAGCTTCAATGCCAAGCTTTCTCGTCTATATGCACCGCAGGGGTCCACTGGCAACTGGAAGCAAATGGGACCAGTTCAAGTGGTTTTGGTCCAATTCTCAGTAGGGATCAGTTTGAATCGGCTGGCAACTGGTCCTCACTGGGAGTTTGACCATAGACATTTGAACTGGTCCCAGTTGTTTCCAGTTAGATATTTTCACCGGGGTTATTTACCGAGAAAAGGGCGAGTGACTGTGATCAGGCAATGAAATTACACATGCCGTGAAATTTGGGCCTTTAGCACTGAGTGATAAACGACAGGGAAGGTAGGCACGCTTGTCTACCTTTCCCGTCGACAGCGCAATAATATCATCCCGTAGTTTTTTACGGATATCCTGCCATTCTCGATTATTGTCATATTATTCAAAACTGACAAACAACCTTTGTCGGTTAGTTAATATTGTTTGTAACAAAAAATCGAGCTCTTAAATTTAAACTTCTTTCATTTATTGTCATAGTTTTTTACAACGTATATATTTAGTGCTTTCTACTAGTGTTTATCTGCAGTCGTCACTGGCAGCTCTTATTTTATATTATCTTAAGTGTCAAGGGTGCAAAGCATCTAAAAGTTGTTTCTTCGCTTATGTGTTTTCCTATAGTTAGAATGTTGATGTGCAGAAGGACCTTTGTATTTGTTATCGCAATTACCTGCTACGTTGCGCGCAAGCCACCTGTTTTTACTGGTAGATGTTTTCAAGTGACATTTTTCAACGTGATACTAAACAGACACAGACCAAAAGTAAAGCCGCACGCTGCTTGTATTGGTATTGCAATAGCGTTAAAAAGCCTATTTTAGAACTTCGTGCTTCGGCTTCAGCGGCATCATTGGCGGTGGTATTTTTGTATACGAGCGAAAAAGTAGCGGTGGCCATGAGCTCTCACTAAGCAAAAAAAAAACTATTTAGGTGCAATGTTTGCATTCGATAGCATGTATTTTTGCACAAGTTATCCGGATCAATTCATGAACTGAGCAAAGTCTAAGCCCGGTCCGACCAAAGCCCTCCACCTCGAACTCGGGCCTAATCCTAAGCTTTGATCTTCAAGTCTAAGCCCGGCCCGGGCTCACCATGAAAGCTGCTTTACTAAGCCCGGTCTGGCCCGTGCTGGGCAGTAGGCCCGAGCCCATGCAGTACTCTATTATTATCAGCAGTGGTCGTTGGCACGATCGAGCAGCGCTTTTGCACATAGCTTGCTCGATTGTAGGAGCAAATAAGCGGTAATGTTTATCGCATTTTTGTTAAGGTGGTTACGTCAACACTGAACTACATATATATTTACGCGACAGGACGCCTGCCAAAGTTCTTTTGCCAGAAAAATCTCACGCACTTTCTGCCTGTGTTTAAGAAACTTGACTGGTATTTAGTTCCTCGGTTACGTTCCTATCATGAACATATTTTAATCCTTTACACCTGCCTAGAGTTCCAAAACCTGTCGTGTCGCTGAAAAACATGCACAGATATATAGATATTAGATATTTGTATATAGACATAGACAGAGTATCTCTATAATAAACATTCGTGCTCTAAGTGCCTTCGACCAGCAAAAGGGCTTCACTGATTATCTGGGTCTCCTTTACCGTGCGAGGTCTGTTAAGTCACTGGTTGATAGGGGAGTGCATTGGTATAGCAATACGGATTCGCCTCCATAGCCAAGTTAACGACGTGCTCATCCGCCTTCGGAGCGTAGCCGTTTTCCTCGCATCACTGGTCTATGCGCACTCGTAAAGAGCAAAATAAATTACTAAACTCAGGTCAATCAATGAGAATCTACTTTGTAATTACTACAAAACTTGCTTATTGATAGCAGACGGGAGACGATCCCGAGGTAAGACTACAATGAAACCTCCTCGTCAAAACAAACAAGATATGCTTGTTACAGCACAAACACCTAAGCGTTATAAAATGTATAAAGATAGATTATCGAAATTCAGCAGAAGTTAGACCAAAAATAGCACAAAATATCAAGAACGAGGTCAACAAATAAAACACAATGAACAAAAATACAAAGACAATTAAAAAGAAAGAGAGAGTATACCCTTTTATTGTTTTTATTTCATTTATGAACTTTTAGTTTTAATTTCAATGGTTAATGAATTACATAAAGTTATCTATGAGAAAAATACGCTCTGCTTGGCATATTTATCATTTACTTTGAAGTTTTTTCATCACTTCTCTTGAAGGAAGAGCGTCATGACCGCTGCCGTGGCTGGACGACCACTAATGACTTGATATCCGCACAACGAGTTTGCCTTCACCTGAACGCAATAAGGCGCTCCTTCCGTAGTTTCGAAGTCCAACCAGCTGTTAAACATGCGATTCTCGCCACCACCTGTGAATCAGCGTCACAAGGCCCTTCCCTGTGTCATACTTCACTGTGTAGTCACAAAAGGTGCCAGATTTCTTTTCCGCTGGTTCCCATTGTAGGCCGCTCGCTACGCCGATATCCCGACTATGGTCAAGTTGTTAGGTGACTCCGGGACTGTACAGGGAAATTTCGGCAGTCTGTTAAACCCTGTATAACTCTGGAAGTCAAGAAAGTGCATCGTATTTAGCAGCGTCTTAACTTGTATGCACGAACGAGACTGCGTGAAACGCATGAGCAGCTGCCGGTTGAAAGACTCATCGTATCACCTTGAAACCCCAATCTACTACATCATTTTCTTCTCCCAGTCGAGGCTGTGTGCACTTCCTCTGGGTTGAACTGAGTACGATACTTGTTACCGTTGACCATGCCACATGGGATAATACCTGTCGCGACGCCATAATGATGTCACGGTATATGGCTCTGATTTGTCACGTGATTATGATGCCACTCCAGAACATGAAGATGAAGGTGAAGTAGGCCGAGTGGGATCTCGTCCCACCTCGATCTTCTGCCATGTATAGCTTTAGGGACCATTCAAAGATAGACATAAGGCTTTTGCAAGAAAAATAGATGGACAACTTTTACTTGATTGAGAACAAATGAAGTCAGCGTTGCTGTCGTAACAGCATATAGGCACCACTAGCCAACATTACCTAGCTGCAGGCAATATTTTTCTGCCTAGTTTATATTGACCATGCACTTCTTGTCGCAGTTTGTTGTTGTATTGGGGTAACACAGGCTTGTCATTTTCTTTTGCCGCAATCCGCTGTTTTCCTTGGTGTTAAGGTAGGGCCTCGGACAATCGGTATTGGCGGAACACTAGCCTCTAGAACAAGACCTCAATTATTCAGAAGAGTTCAATCGAGCCTGTAACAATTAACGCAAAACTAGAGTTTCGATGTAGAGTGCTGATACAGCTGCTTCGCATGAAGTTCACTTTCACAGCGCATGAGATTGATTTTTCTGATTCAGCCAAGTCATCATTCTTCCTGAGATAGGCATTCGAATATTGAGATTGTACACTTACATGCAGGAACTGACCAAGAGAAGAGTGCAACATATGCTCTTGCCATTTACTTGGAGGTTGGGCCGAAACAAAGCATAGTCTAAAAATCTCAATGCATTAAGTGTGACATCTTCATTGTATCTGATACAATATTCCTCTACCTGTATAATGAAAATCGCGAGTCTATGAAAAGGATGTTGTCGACCATGAGAAAGATTGCAAACACTTGACCATAACAAGCAATGCTATCAAATGGTTAAACAGCTTACATTTCCTTGATTGTGCTAGATGTGTCCATCCAAAATGTCACTTGCACCAATTATTTGCTGCTTTCGTTTGAACTAGTGGGGCAAAGGTGTATCTACTCGTAGAGCCATCAAGTCTTTATGAACGGCAGTCAGTGAACTCGTTACACATGGGAGGGCCTCCTTGGGTGCAAAAGTTCCGTCTTCCAGCACGTGTAAGCTAAACAGGCCTGGCTGCCTGAAATCAAATAAATGTGATACAACAATTTGTTTGTGCTGTAATCAGATTAGATAAGAGTGTTTGCTGTAATGAATAAGCGTAAAACAAGAGGATATTCGGAAGTCTGAAAGAGACAACACAGTGAGTCTTGAAGCAACACATCCAAGCAGAACACTGAGATGAATCACTGTAGCCCTTCACATGACTGACTAGAAACACAAAGATATATGGGCCACCATAGACGGCAGGGGCATGCTCTGAAGCTTCACAACTTCAGGATTCAAAATTACCATCTTACCAGCAGCATTTATTTGATTTGATCCTCCACTCTGAAAAACCGAAGCTTTAGCAATAGTGGAGACAATGTCATCTCTCTTTGACATGTAAAGCTGATATGACGTACCATGGTGTGGGTTCTGCAAGTTATCGTGCATGCCTATTACAACACCATTAATAAAAAGGCCCGAAAATAGCGGCAATTCTCGAATCTAACATTTATAATACGCAGTAATCTGTTGAGCTAAGGCACCTTTTCGAGCTCATGGCCTACGTACAGCGTTCAATGAAATACTATGTACTCAGGTACATGTCTCAGTTGTGTATACAGACTTTTGAAGAGTGATGTGTTATGTGTATGATCTTTCTACAAAGCCAAGTCTAAATTTTTTTTCGTAGCTATGATGGCATGCTGTTTTCATAAGCTCAACTAGGCATGAATTTTTCATTGGTTCTTGTGTGCATGCTGCTTTGGAGTAGGTATATAGGCAAGTCTTTTTTTCACGTAGTTTTCTTAAGAATGCACTCATATAGTCTTCCTGTAAAGAATAGTCATAGTTGGGATATAGTGTCAAGCAGTGGTTAATGCTATAATAAAAGCGCCAACACAAATTGTATCAATAAGCATAGCACGTAATTTATAAGCTTGTAGTCATGACACCCGCATAAGATTGATGTTTAACTCATTTAAACCTTTTTACGTGCAAAAGATATTTGAAGAAGCCAAGAAAGCTTAAATGAATACCTACCTTACAAATGTGTATCGTCTGTGCAGTCGGTGTTCAAATGCATTTCCTTTCTGTGCTTCGGTTCTTGGCATCTTGATACGCTTGAGATGATCAGAGCAGCTGAGTTGTTGAGTCATCTTGTTGGGCAATAATCAGCTAATGATTGGCGGTCTAATTTGCAAAATGCACGAACCGAATGCGAGACCGAGGCAGCGAGGGGTAATTATGGCCTCTTCAGCGTGCTTTGTTTGTCCGGCATTCAGTGACAAATTGACAGGAACGAAGAGCATTGAGGACACACTGACAGAGAATGTCTTGACGGACGAACAAGTTCGACTGAAACTAAAAGACACAGACAGAAAGATGAACACAGAGACGTCGTGCTGTATAGAGTCAGTAACTTACAGACGTCAAGAACCACAGATAGAGATATATGTACAAGAGACAAAGCTGTACAGATGGACCGACAGAAAGACAGGCTGCGACATTAGATGGACAATATAAACAGAACAATTACTAGATGCAGAGACAGGCAGAAAGCAGACATACGAACAAAAATACAGACAGACGTATGGATGAAGCGTCACATATACAAAGATGGTGGAACGACATGTGAATGGAGAGACATGTGCACAGATGAACGGGCAGACATACTTATAATGAAGTGGACTGAAAAACAGAAAAAGACATACCAACAGATGAATAGACGTGCAGATATACCAGAGTGAAAGACTGACAAAACAGCGACAAAACACAGACAGAGGGTGATCAAGAGAGATGTACAGCATACCGCGTGAGCTCTCGCTAGTGAAGCACAAGCCTATTATTAACAGGACAATACACAAGCTTCCAGTCCCTGGCATCTACTTTGGCCGCGGTGATCTGTGCTATACCAGTGATTGTGTGAGCCAGTCCCGGGAGTCTGTCACTACCAGCCAGTCGAGCAAGTCACGCAGTCAGCAGGGCCAAAAAGCGTCAGCACGGAAGCAGGTTCTAGCCATCGAGCGACGATTGTTCCAAGCCACACCAGGGAGTGTATATGGTTGGGCTAGGTGACCTAGGTTCATGAGGGCGACATTTAAGGAGTATTCACTGTAGAAACTAGAAAAAAGCTCTGCGCTCTGTAAAAGAAGCACGGGCTCTACATACATGCAGATGCAGAGACATGGGGAAACGCATAGAGAAAAAAATTGTCCGCAGCTTCCCTCGGGGGAACACTGAGGAGGATGCGGACCATATAATTGGTTAACGGGGTGTTAAAGTGCGACTTACTTGGGTCGATGGCTAAATTGGTTAACGTGGTTGTGAAATGGGGTGTTAAATTGCGACTTACTTGGGTCGATGGCTAAATTGGTTAACGTGGTTGTAGGAGGGGGTGTTAAATGAGTGAACACGTACACACGTATGCGAAAGGGCGGCGCTGGTCGAAGGGACGTCGATCATTGTGTTGTGGATTCGTTGGAATTCATTTCACCGCGACCTTGGACGTCGACGCGCCGTACAACCACCGACGAGCGGCAACTGAGGCGAGCGAGCGCCGACCTTGAGTATATATACAGCACGACGGCGCATGCACTGTCAGCTGTTGAATGTTCTCGAAGCGCGGACGCCACATGCGCGTCCACTGGAGAATCAGGAGAATTGTAGATGTCGAACGCGGTGTGTAGAGGAGGAAGGGTGCACAGATGGTGGAGGAGTGAAGCGCGCGTGGTGTGTAGAGGAGGAAGGGATGCACAGATGGTGGAAGAGTGGGCGACGGCGCGACGGCGCATGCGCGCGCATCAGCTGTCGAATGTTCGAGAAGCGGTGCGGACGGCGCGGACGGCGCACTACAAGGCGCGAGTATAAGATGCTCCGCATCTAAAACGGTAAAACGAACGGGAGCATAAAGAGCGTAGCCCTCTTCTCTGTCAACGTAAACGCACTCTAAATTTCGTCACCATGCACATAGACCAACTGGCCCGAAAATCTACACTAGTTGGCATGGCTCGACGGCACTGCTTTGGTGCCGCTGCAACCGTCGACCACCCGTGTCACCCGTGCCGCAACAGACTTGCTGGTGGCACACCGCTGCTGGGACGGCTGCAGCTGTTTTTTCTTATGGTGGTTCACCTTACGTTTAGACACCCCGCACATTAATGGTGAGGCTTCTACATCCACGGTTTCTGTTATCAAGGATGCAATTGAAACATGAGCATTATACAGAAAGCTTTATATATACACAACTCCCTTTACACTAGTCAGCAACTTCATACGTTATGGTTCTCACGACCCAGCTTGGTTCTCAAGTATGACTTCACTTTGAAGCTGTATGAAAAACTTGCTTTTCGAAGCGTGCGGGTGTGTGTGTCTTTACGTGTGTTTACGTGCGTGTGTGTGTGTTGTGTATAAAAAGACAGACAGCCACACAGAGAACGACAAATGGATACAAAGACGTTCAAACAGACCAATCGAATACACAGAGATGCGAAAAAAAGGATAGAGGCACAGACCCCGACCGACAGGTGGACAAAGAGACGGACAGAGAGACCTACTTAAGGACAGAAATGTGAACCAATGGATAGATATTCGGAACACCCACATACAAAGAGACGGACAAACATGGAGGATAGAGGCACAAACAAAAGAAAAGGGACAGTGAAACCGATGGATAATTCACTCACGGACAAGTGACAGACCGATAAATACACAAAGCTCACCTACGGGGCAACGGACTGACGGGCAGCATAGGAGACACCGACGCAAGAGACGGACGCGGAGAAGAACGGACGACGAGACGGTCACAGACACACAGACGAACTAACAGATGGACAGATAATCAGGAAATCCTTATACGGAGAGATGCATGGATGGGCAGAAAGCGAAACAGCAGACGGGTGGACAAACAGACAGAAATAGAGATGTACAGATGCACAGAGAAAAGACGGGCTGGAACAACAGACGGACAGTATGGAAGCAAGAACGTAAAGTGCAAATTCAGGCAGAAAGACAAACAAACAGACATGTGGATACACGTATAGGAGGATTGTCACACATACAACAGATTGTCTAACGAACGTGTGGATGGAGTGGCACAGGTACACAGATAAATGGGCAGACAGACATTTGGACGAGCATATGGAGGGAGAAAAGATAGACATGCAGACAAATGAATAGATGGACAGATAGACGAGAGAAAGAAAGACTGACAAAAGACCAACAAAAACAATGAGACAGGGAGAAAGATTAAGAAAGACACACAGCCTAAAGAATGAGCTCTCGCAAGTCAAGCACCAGCTTAGTACTAACACTTCACTACACGAGCTTCCAGCTCCTTGCATCGTCTTGGGCAATGGTGATCTGTGTTATACCAGACGTTGTGTCAGTCATTGAGAGCGAGACAAGTGGGTAAGTTTGACATTACGTGCCAACCGAGCAAGTTATGCAGTCAGCAGGGCTTAAAAAATCGCTGCATATTCATGAGGTGAATGACGACGAGTAAGGCGAAGCAGACGGACGCACGGCGGACGCGCAGATGCACAGCGGACGTATGGATGAACGGACGCTCGTACGGACGGACGGACGGATGCAAAAGACGGCCGGACGGACAGATGCAAGAACGGACGGACGGACGCACCGCGGACGCACGAATGCACGAACGGAGGGTCGGACGCGTGAATGTTTCGCCCCACTCATCATTCACTCCACAGATATGCTGCGAAAATCATCAACGCCATCTAGTTATATTATTCCCAAGAACTTATACAACCCCATCTAATGAGCGACTCGAATAGGGAGTGGCTATGTTCTACTACTATAGAGGAGGAAACGACCCATGGGGAAGGAGCTTCGTCCTAAAACCGACAAAAATGCCGAAGTGATGCAAAGACGGTTGAACAGATGGATAGAAAAACACAGATTTAACTTTAAACAGAAAGAGGCATAGATGCATACAAACGGACGGCGAAATCTACAGAGGAAAAGACAAATAGAGTGACATACATAGACAGAGAAATAGACACAGAATGATACACAGAAAACTCTCGTACGAAGAGAGGACTGATGGGCAGAATAAAGGCGCATACGCAGACAGATGGGCGGTGAAAAGAACGCACGAAGAGGCTGACAGAGAGAGAGAGAGAGACAAATGGCCAGAAGGATAGATACACAAAAATCCACGTACGAAGATATGAACTGACATTAACAAAACGAGACAGGCAGAGAGACAGACACATGGACCGACATGCATACATACATAAGGGTGGAGATGCACGGATATGCGAAGCGACAGATTTTTGTACAGACAGTGCTGAATCATAACAGAAAAATGGCGACAGAGAGTCGCACAGACAAACACAGACAGATACACAGGAAAACAATGACGAATGCTTACGTGCACGTAAATGCAGAGACAAATAATGAACGTAGACTGGACAGACTAAGATACAGGCAGATGAACAAACATACGCAGTCAGAAACCGACAAAAGACTACAGTGGGACACAGTGAAACGGTGTCAGATGAACGTGTAAACCAAGACATAGAGAGAAAGTGAACAGACGATAAGGCAGACAAACATGGAGAGATATGCAGGAAGACGAATAGTCAGACAAATGCAGATAGTGAGCAATTCAGACAGACAGGTGGGCAGAATAACAGATCACTAGGTAGAGAGAAAGGAGCACACTGAGAGTGACAGTCTGACGAAGAGGCGCCGGTGGACCACCAAAATGTGCTTGTGAGGCACTTCATTATTACGGGTTCGATGGTATGGTCGTTCATGTCCCACCTTGACTTTCATAATGTCTCAGATGACCTGCAAATACAATTAACCATAAATATTATACTATGGGTAGAGTGGACAGAAATAACTGCCAGTTCAAGCTTATCATAGACACTTTTTCAAATAACTGCTGCAAAGTTATTTATAGAGGGCCTATAGAGTATTACCATGCATGGGGTCATGTTATTTACTCATTTGTAATATCCTCTCCTCAAAATTGTCCAGGAAAACCATTACTTTGAATATGTAATATTTTGATATCAGTTAACAATATAAATCACCAACTTTATATTTGATATGACCTGCTGAAGAGCTAGGCGATTCTCCCACATTACTACACTGAAGTAAAGGTGATTTGAATTACTAAAATATCCCCAAGAGACTGACACCAACTAGTTTTTGAAATAGCCTATTTTTCACAAACCTGCATGGTTAACACAGTACAATAATTTATGTTGAATCTACAATACAATTAGGCCTGAAGGCAAGCCAATAAAGTCTCCTACTATAAAGTGATGCATTGTTTAATACAGGCTCGGATAAAGACCGAATCCAAGCACAACAAATTGGTAAGCAGATTTCATGGTAGGGGTCCTTTTCTGCTTTATGCAATAATCATTCTAATTGCATGCTCATAAGTCTGCAAGCTGCAGTCAGGTGTTATAAATGAGCTGAGGACTGCTGGCAATCATAGCCTATCTTCGCACAGCAACACGCTCGATACCGAGGAACCAATAAAGCATTTGTGAAAGTTTGCATCAACACATCAACACTTTTAGGCAGCTTCTGTTTGGGCCAATTGCTATTCGTCATCATCGGCTTGACTGCACCCGCTGCAGGGCAAAAGCTTTTTTCCATGATCCACAAATCAACCCAGTCTTGTGCTTTCTGCTGCCACAATGCACTTGCGAGTTTTGGAGTCTAATCAGCCCACCTAACTTTCACCCCTTCCTGTGTTTACCTTCTCTGGAAATCCTTTTTTCTTTCAAATGTAAATAACAGAAGAGTTACTTTAAAAACGTTCAGAGTGCTTTTGTAGCACTTACTGTTCTTAGGAGCATTGTAGTTGAAATAATAGCTTGTGCTCAGACATTCATGCCGAACAGTGAGTACAGTTGAGAAGCCAGCATCAGCCCAAATGATCCTGCAGGTTTAGCAACATTGACAATCCAAGATCCAGGAGCACAAAAATAGAATAAATTCATTTACAGAAAGCTTACTGTGAACAGCAGGCACCTCATTCTTAGGTGAATGCCCCAAACCTAAACATGTTATTATTACAGGACATTCATAATAGGCTGGTAATGCACGACGACAGCGCTAAGTGGAAATACCACATTTGACCTGTTTGAAGGGAAGGTGTGCAGTTTTGCTCTCATTCTGAATAATGGCTTTGTGGGCACATAGTCATTTCACATTATGCTATATTGGGCCCTTTGCTGGTTCTATTATTTACAGCGAAAGCTGGTATGAGACAACAATACTGGTCACACTTGCGGACAACTACCACGCCGTGCGTGAATATAAAGGAAATTTGGAATTTAAGCCCAGGCACAATTTCCACAGTGTTCAGGAAGCAATATTTTTGTATATTTCTGTATCAACATAAAAATGTTGCGCTAGAACAAAGAGCATAAAGCTGAATTATTCAAAAAAAGCCTTGAAAAGTAAATAATGGGCCTCAATTTTTTTAAGAAGCAGACAGCCGAAATGCATATCTGCTCTTCATGTGGTTTGTGTATGAAAAAAAAGTTGCAGAAAAACTGATGGGTAAATAGCCGTTAGTACAACCTGCATTGGACGATGCTAAAGCAATACATAAATATATAAGCAATTGCTCACAACAGTGCATTGAGTAGAGAAAAAATGTACATACTGTCATTAAGCCATTTTTGGGGCATTTCATTGTGAATGCATCGACAAAGTTTTGCTTCATGTTCAGAAGGCATTCATAATATGCCTTATTAAACCTGCAAATAAAAATAGAGATAACACATACATGTATGATGAGACCGGTGATCATAAATGCTGGTGAATTCATAGTTATTGTATCCAGTATTTAAAAAGCCAATTTTTCACAGTGCCTCAGTGATTTATACATAGTTTAAAGAGAATACCCACACAAAATATTTGTGCTTGTTTTAATTCACTGAACTAGAATTTGGGGTTGTGGAAATTATCAGTAAGCAATCTTACGCTATGCATATGTGAGATCACTGAGAACTTAAGCAGTAAGTGGACAAAGTCAACAAATTACTGCTCCAGATCCTCATACAATCTGTTATGTCAACTATCATTCGAAGTAATTGTGGTTGGGAATTAAGATTTGATTTAGCCAGTGACTCACATCTACTTTTGAAACAGCGTACAGTTTTTTCGCATACCTGCATGTTGAATTGTACAAATGTTATGTTGAAGCATGAATTGTTTTGATCACAAAAGCAACGAATTCAGATCTATCACAAAGCCATGTGACTGCTTAAAAGCATCACATTTCCAAAACGAATTCATTGCACAGTTGGCTGTCTGGTTTGATGTAAATAACAGTACATTGGTACATGCCCGAGTCTACAAGCTGAAGTTGAATAGTTAGATCAACCACAGCCATTAAAGATACGCTCGTCAACACACTGCTACGTAAATTAGATGTGATAAAACACATCTCTGCTATAGTGTAAGTACGAACGTTATGCAAGACCATGACCTAACTGCCTTTACAAACATTTCTGACGAGATGATATCAATTGCACAAGAACTCAATTCATCGTAAGAGTGATCCACCCTGTAACAATTCACGCAAAACCTAATTTCAACACAGGCTGGTACTTCAGCTGCTTCGCATGAAGTTCACTTCGAGAGCGCATGAGAACGGTTTTGTTGATTTCTCCAAGTGTCCTTTCTTCTTGAGATAGTTAGGGGTTTAATTTCGAATATAGAGATTACACACTTAAGGTGCAGGAACTGACCAAGAGAAGAGTGCAACATATGCTCTTGCCATTTACTCGGAGGTTGGGCCGAAACAAAGCACAGTCTAAAAATTTCAATGCGTTATGTGTGACATCTTCGTTGTATCTGCCACTATATTTCTCTTCCCGTATAATGAGAATCGTGAGTCTGAAAAGAATGTTGTCGGCCATGAGGAAGATGCAAACACTTGGCCATAACAAGTAATGCTATCAAATGGTTAAACAGCTTACATTTTCTTGATTGTGCTAAATGTGTCCATCCAAAATGTCACTTGTGCAAGTTATTTACTGCTTTCGTTTGAACTAGTGGGCGCAAAGGTGAATCTACTCGTAGAGCCATCAAGTCTATGAACAGCACATCAGTGAACTTGTTACACATGGGAGGCACTCCTTGGGTGCGAAAGTTTCGTCTTCCAGCACGTGAAAGCTAAACTGGCCTGGCTGCCTGAAATGAAGCAAATGTGATAGCAATAAATTTTTCGCTCTGTAATCAAATTAGACAACAGTGTTTACCATAATGAATCAGTGTAAAAAAAGCTTTGCAGCAGTCTGAAAGAGACAAAATATTGGCCCTTGCAGCAACACATCCGAGCAGAACAAATATTATTCACTGTAGCCTTCACATGACTGTCTATAAACACAAAGATATACGGGCCTGCATACACAGCAGTTATTAATGCATGCTCTGAAGTTTCACAGCTTCAAGCCATAAACATACTGTCTTATTAGCAGCATTTATTTGATTTGTTCCTTCACTCACCAAAACAGAAGCTTCAGCAGTATTGGAGACACTGTCATCTCATCTTGAAATGGAAAGCTGGTCTGACGTACCATGGTGTGGGTTGTTCAAGTTACGGATGCCTATCACCATGCCATTAATAAAAAGCCCCAAGAAATGCGGTAATTTTCGAATGCAACATTAACAATATGCAGTGCTCTGTTGAGCTAAGACACCTTTCCAAGCCATGGCCTATGTACAGCATTCGACGAAATACTATATTCTCAGGTGCATGAGTTGTTTCCATTAAGTATACTGACTTGGGAAGAGAGTGATGTGTTATGTGTATGATCTTTCTATAGAGTGCTGTCTAAGTTTTTTCGTAGCTATGATGTCATGCTGTTTCCATAAGCTCAACTAAGCAAGTATCTCATTTGTTCTTGCATACATACCTAATCCAGAGCAGCATGCATGCAAGTCATCTTTCCGCATAATTCTCTTTGGAATTCACTGATAGAGTCTTCCAGTAGCGAATGGTCATAGTTTAGATATAGTGTCAATCAGTGGTTAATACTCCTACAAACATGGGAGAACAGGATTTATCAATGTGCGTAGCTTGTAATTCATAGGTTTGTAGTCATAATACCCGGAAAGGGCTGATTTTTCACTCATTTGAACCTTTCTTTTACGTGGGAATGATATTTGGAAAAGCCTAGAATAAAAATTGAATACCTACCTTACAAATGTGTTTTTGTTGGTGCACTCGGCGTCGGAATGCAATGCCATTTCTCTGCTTTGGTTTTTAGGCATCGTGATACGCTTGAAGATCAGTGCAGCTGCGTTGTGTCGTCTTGTTGGGCTCTGTTCTGAAGATGATCAGCCGTCCAATGGGTGAAATCCACGAAGAAATGCAGGACCGAGGCAGCAAGGGGTAATCAATGGGCTTTCGGAGTTCTTTTGGTTGTCCGGCAGACAGTGACAAATAGACAGGAAGGAAGAGCCATGTGGAAACACAGACAGAAAATTGTCTCAATGGACGAACAAGTGGACTGAAAAACTGAAAGACTGAAGGACCGATGTAAAGATGAACACAGAGCGAGAAAAATGTCCTGAAGAATCGGCTCCTAGTCTTACAGATGTGCAAAACCACACAAGGAGAGACAGGGGTACAGGAGACAAAAAGGCAGATGCACAGATGCACTGAAAAACTGACTGGAACATTAGACTGCCAATTTAGACAAAAGAACGGACAGATGCACAGACGGGCAGAAAGCAGACGGACGGACAGTAAAGCAGACAGACATATGAATGGAGCACCACACATGCACAGATGGCCGAACAGACGTGTGAATGGAGAGAAAGTGTCGCACAGATGAACAGGCAGACAGACAGACAAGCAGACAGATGTACAAAAAGACAGACTTATGGACTGATGGATGGACGCGCAGATAGACAAGATAGACAAAAACATTAACTAAAATTTTGAGACAGAGAGGGCGATCAAGAGAGATGGATGTACAGCTTAACAAGCAAGCTCTCACGTTTCAAGCACTAGCCTACTATGAACAGGTCAATATACGAGCTTGCAGGTCCTGGCATCGACTTCAGCAGTGGTAATTTCTGCTATACCATTGATTGTGTCAGTCATTAAGAGCCAGTAAAGTGAGTCAGTTTGTCATTACCAGCCAGGCAAGGGAGGCACCAGTCAGCAGGGCCGAAAAAAACACTGCATATTCACGAGGTGAACGAGCACAAGTAAGGCGTAGCGGACCGACACGCGGATGCATGGACGAACGGACACACGGCGGACGCACGGACGGACGCACGGTAGACGCACGGACGGACGGATGCACGGACGGACGCACGGACGCACGGACGGACCGACGCACGGACCGACGCACGGACCGACGCACGGACCGACGCACGGTATAGCCGCGGATGAACGAACGGTATAGGCACGGACGGACGGACGCACGGACGCTTCGCCCCACTTATTCACTCCATGGATATGCTGTGAAAAACACTAACATCATCTAGATATATTATTACCAAGCACATATACAATGCAATCTATTGAGCGACTCAAGCTGGAGGTTGCTACATATTACTATTACAAAAGAGGGAACAAAGCACGACCTAAAAAACTTCGCCCCTAAAAGACGGAATGGCGGAAGGATGCAAAGACGGTCTATCGGATGGATAGAGAGACACCGCAAATGCAGCCAGAACAGTAGAGGCATAAACGCGGGCAGACAGACGGTGAAAACACCGGACGAACAGACGGATAAAGACATACAGAGAAACAGACAAATGGAAAGATGGATAGGGACACAGAAAAACCGATTTGAGAATGACAGAGAGTCGGGCAGGAAAAAGACACAGGTGCATACAGATGGAAAGTAAAAAAAACGAGGAGACAGACAGAGAGACATACAGAGACAAAAATGACAGATGTATAGACACAGAAAATCCATGAATAGAAAGACGCACTGACGGGAGAAGGAGAGACAGGCAGACAGACGGACGGACAGGCAGGCGTAGAGATGGACGGATGGAGAGATGCATGAATCGATAAAACGACATTTTCGGACAAGGTGAAGTATAACAAAAAATAGAGACAGGCAGAAGCATAGATGAACACAGACAGATAGACAAGGAAATGACAGCAGACAAATTTGTACGCAGGTAAATACAGAGACAGACAAATATATTAACGTATACAGGCTGATAGACTAACAAACAAAGTCGGATGAACGGACATAAGCAATCGGAGACAGAAGAAAGACTACAGAGAGACATATTGAAACACTGTAAAATGGTCGTACAGACAGAGGCAGACCGAAACCCAGAACTACAATGAGGCAGATAAATGGACAAAGAAATGCAGATACTGAGAAAAACAGACGGGAAGAATAACATACACCTAAGTAGAGAGGAGGGAGCCCACTGAGAGTGACAGTCTGCCAGGAAGGCGCCGGTGGACAACCAGAAGCTACTCGTGAGGCATTTCATCTTGAAGGAATCGATGATGTGGTCGTTCAATTCTCACCTTGACTTTCATGTCTAAGAAGAGCTGCGAATACCATTAACCATTTTCATATTTTAATATGGGTACAGTGGACAGAAATAACAGCCAATTCAAACCTATTGTAGACACTTTTTTTAAGTACCTGCTGCTAAAGGCTCCATAGATGGCCTATAGAGCATAACCTTACATGGGCTCGTGTTATTTACTCAACTAATATATCCTCTTCTCAAAAATATCTAGTGGAAAACCTGTACCATACATATGTTTATATTTAGATACCAGTTAATGGAAATCTCAAACCTAATTTTTCATATGAGCTGCTGAAGTGCTCCACTATTCTCCTACATTACCACGTTGATGTAAAGGCGTTTTAAAGGTATCTGAATCCAGTAGGCCAGACACTCACACCAACTAGATTTTAAAACAGCACATTTTTTTAGAAACCGGCATGGTTAATGCTGTAGACTATTTTTTATGTTGAATCATGAATACAATTTAAACCTGAAGGCAAGCCGACAAAGTCTCCTACTATAAGATGATTGCATTTCTAAAACAGGCTCGGAAAAAGATCGAACACAAGCACCACAAATTGTTCAGCAGATTTCATTGTAGGGCTCCTTTTCTACTTTTATGCAATAAGCATTCCATGCGAATACTCGCGAGTCTGCAAGCTGCAGTCGAGTGGTATAAATGAGCAGACTTATGCTGGAAATCATAGCCTATCTTCGCGCTGCAACACGCTCAACATTGAGGAACCAATGAAGAATTCGTGAAAATTGAGCATAAACACATCAAGACCTTCAGGCAGCTTCGGTTAGGGCTAATGTGCTATTCGTCATCATCAGCCTGACTGCACCCTCTGGAGGGCGAAGCATTTTTCATGATCCACCAATCGACCCAGTCTTGTGCTTTCTGCTGCCACTATGTACATGTGAGTTTTGCAGTCAAATCAGCCCACATAACTTTCTGCTCTCCCTGTGATTGCCTTCTCTGAAAATCCTATTATTAATTGCAAAACGACACGATAGTCACTTGAAGAACAGAGTACTTTTGTAGCACTAACCGTTCATAGGAGCATTGTAGTTGAAATAATCGATAGCTTGTGCCTAGACATCCATGTTGAACATCGACTACAGTTGAGAAGCCAGCATAAGCCCAAATGAGCCTGCATGTTTAGCAACATTGACAATACAAGATCAGGAAGCTCAAAAATACAATAAAGCTCTTTACACAAAGCCTACTCTGAAACTTCAGATTCTTCATATCTAGGTGAATGCCCCGAACCTCAACGAACTTGTTATGACCGGACCTTCTTAATAAGTTGGTTACTGATGACGAAAGCATGAAGTGGGGACACCACATTTGACCTGTTCGACGAAACCAGTGTAGCTATCATTATGAATAATGGTTTAGTGGGGGCATAGTGATTTCACGGTTCTGCTATATTAGCCCTTCCCAGGGTCTAAAATTTACAGCAAAAGCTGGTATGAGATCACAACACTGGTCACACACGATGTGCCACGCGTGCATATTCTATATTCAATCGTGGCGCAATTCAGGCCCAGTCACAATTTCGTAGTGTTCAAGCTGACTACAGGTAGTTATGCATCCGCACAATTGCTTGTTAGACTAGATTGAACAATAAAAGAGATGAGTGCTATTTAATATGTCCAATGTTATACAGGAGGTTTTCAGAAGCCTAGAATGGGAACAGTTAGGGATAAGAGTCAATGGAGAATACCTTAGTAACCTGCGCTTCGCCGATGACATTGCATTGCTGAGTAACTCGGGGGACGAATTGCAACTCATGATTACGGAGTTAGACAAGGAGAGCAGAAAGGTGGGTCTTAAAATTAATCTGCAGAAAACGAAAGTAATGTACAACAACCTCGGCAAGGAGCAGCGCTTCGAGATAGGTAATAGTGCACTTGAAGTTGTGAAACACTATGTCTACTTAGGGCAGGTAATAACCGCAGAGCCGAACCACGAGATTGAAGTAACTAGAAGAATAATAATGGGGTGGAGCACATTCGGCAAGCACTCTCAAATTATGACAGGTAGTTTGCCACTATCCCTCAAGAGGAAGGTATATAACAGCTGTATCTTGCCGGTACTTAGCTACGGAGCAGAAACCTGGAGACTTACAAAGAGGGTTCAGCTTAAATTGAGGACGACGCAGCGAGCAATGGAAAGAAAAATGGTAGGTGTAACCTTAAGAGACAAGAAGAGAGCAGAGTGGATTAGGGAACAAACGGGGGTTAAGGATATCATAGCTGAAATCAAGAAGAAGAAATGGACATGGGCAGGGCATGTAGCGCGTAGACAGGATAACCGCTGGTCATTAAGGGTAACTGACTGAATTCCCAGAGAAGGGAAGCGGGTTAGGGGGAGACAGAAGGTTAGGTGGGCAGATGAGATTAAGAAGTTTGCGGGTATAAATTGGCAGCAGCAAGCACAGGACCGGGTTAACTGGCGGAACATGGGAGAGGCCTTTGTCCTGCAGTGGACGTAGTCAGGCTGATGATGATGATGATGATGATGATGATGTTATACAAAGTCAATTAGCGGGTTAACAGTTGTCAGACGACAACGAGGCCCAACGAGGTAAGAAAAGTACTTTTACACACTATGCTTACTATGACACATGCATTCTCATTTAAGACCATTCGGTTTCGATTGTAACACGACAGGATGGTCGTTTCAACAAAAGCTAAGAGATCTAACACCATACTCGCTACGACACACACATTTCATTTAAGACCATTTGTTCTCAACTGTAAAACGACATGATAGTCACTTAGAAGAAGTTTGGAGCACTTCTATGACGCTATAGAAAAGTGCTTTTGTAACACTTGATGCTTGCTAAGACAAATGCAGTCACTCCTAGGACCATTTGCTTAGAATCGTAAAAGGACAGCACAGTGACTTTAAAAAAGTTGAAATGCTTCTGAAGCACTGACCATTCCCAAGAGCGTTGTACAGTAGTTGGCACCATGGATAGCTCGTGCCCAGACATCCATGGCGAACACCGAGTACAGCCAGCGTCAGCCCGATTATGCCTGCAGGTTTAGAAACATTGACAAGATTAGGAAGCACAAAAATGCAAAAAAATGCGTTATACCAAGCCCGTTTTAAAACTACTGGCTTCCTATGCCTATGTAGTTTTTATTCCAGGAAGGACATTCATAATTGTTTGTTAAGTCAAGATGACAAGGGAGGACACAGACGTAGGCGGATAGACAGAAAGATTTGTATATAGACGTCAAAAGTGGCTGCTGTACGCAAAAAAGTGCTTAGCATTTAATATGCACGATCACCGATGCAGGCAATGTGGTAGGCACTACTGCAAAGTGGTTAACGCTAGTGACACTGAAAATAAACAGGAGGGAAAACTGGGAAACAAAGCGCACGTGGGAAGCACACGTGGACGTTGAAGCTCGCACGCTCGTTTTTGTCCAGACTGCAATTGTGCTCTAATGTTTCTCGCTCCCCCAAAAGGGACTTGAACACCTTATTGGTTACCGTCGATGATGAATTCTGGAGAAAACAGTATTAGGTTATAGCCCTTGATTTTAATGAGCTGATTTAGAAGCACATATTCTAGCTTAAGAAGTGCAGTCTATTTAGCGATTGTTCCACAAGGTAATCTTGGCAAAGCAGTATATTGTATGTTCAGATAAGCATCAAATTAATAAATCTATAGGTATTGGCCTATGCTGCGTTCTCACTTCTAGCCGACTGTCAGCAAGTGGATACACGTGTGCCTGGTAGTAGTTGCGTGCACATTGGAGGTGTTACCAGGCTATGCTGCACCCAAATATCTTGAATCTGTATCGCGATAGGATACATATTTCTTAGAAATACACATACAAGATACTAGCATGCAACGATTGTATCCGATGCAATTCTCGCCAGTTATGTTCTAGAATACTTTGATACATTCGCAAAACAGTTGTAGACACCCATAGCTAATAAGTGAACTGAAACGCCCAATACAGTTTTCATGAAAATAAGTTTATTATACCATATATGAAATATTCCTAATGCATAAGGCTCAGAGTACTAGGCATATCCACAATATTCTCTTGGGCAGCGTCTGGGAATCTTCGTCTAGCATTGCCATAGGAAAGACCACACAAAGGCTGAGCCGCTATTGTGGGGGGAACTTTCGGACCAAAAAAAAATACGGATTTCTTTCCACTATCTAGTGTCGATTAGTCATTGAACCTCAAGGTGCTTCCGCAAATTTACCACAGAATATCTGAGCTTTTTTTCCTTCAAAACACGGCCAGACGGCCGCTACTAGTGGCGCATGGCTTCTCAAAGGCAAACAGCGAATATCTAGTGGCATCTGCTTCCGATATTATGGACTCGTTGAAAAAATGTGTTCATCGCACAGGTGATGAGACTCAAACTTCTCAGACGGTCTTGTGTAACAATGTATCTCAATTAAATTTTCCACGAGAGCGCAAACTTAAGAGACTGTCCTGTCCTGTGTGCGTAGTTTCTACTATCATGACTTATGGCTTAGAGGGCACATCGTTGCCATTTTGAGGTCCTCCTATACTAACCCTTCTCAGGTTCTACATTTCTGACAGGGTGATATGAAAACGAGCAGTCGTATTGAAATCCAAAGTTCAAGGAGCAATAAATATGCAAATTCAATCAAGAGTAAGTAGTATTGGAAGCAAAGTCTGCCGTGTAGTTTCCACCGATCTGCGAGAGTTTCCAAAACGATGAAAATTTGTCGAACACTCCCATGACGGCACCATCTCGTGATTAAATGAACGACTAGTCTCAATTGAACAGCCGAGGCAAGTGGCACAGAACGCTCCTCAAGTTTGAAGAGGAAATTAGAGCGCACTCCATTTTAACGGAGCACCGCCACCTGCAGTTTGGTCCTTATATGAGCCTTCAAACACTTTGGTCAATTCCGGTAAACCTTGCTTCACAGCATACGTCAATCGTCTTTTGTCCATTCGGCTTTTCTTTTTGGTGCTTAAATTGTCGAGTACAGCCGTAGTCTGTGAGAATGTGCCTGCTTGCCAAGAAGTATGTAGTATCGAAAGAATATTTCGAAGCGTTAAACTTGACAATCGCACTGAACAAGAAGAACTATCACATGCGACGATAGCGATGCATTTATCGGTGGATTTATTACTCAAGCTAAAGAAAAAACGTGATAACTTGATTATTCGTCTCGTTCAAGAACATGCAAAAGAAAATAGTGTATGATATTTGATTTGCAGGTTCCTGCTGAAATCGATGTATATTAATGTCTCATAAAACCTGACCGAAATTTATTGCCCATGCACCACTGCATCGTCCCTTCGAATGAGTGGTCACACAATTTTTCTCGAGAGTACAAAAACTTAGGCAAGATATAAGTGACCCAATGTTGCGGTAATTGCAATGGTTGGTAGTGGAGATTTCTCTTTTGGCGAGCCGATAAAGACG
The DNA here is from genome assembly GCF_013339725.1 of Rhipicephalus microplus. Classification (NCBI taxonomy): domain Eukaryota; kingdom Metazoa; phylum Arthropoda; class Arachnida; order Ixodida; family Ixodidae; genus Rhipicephalus; species Rhipicephalus microplus. The sequence goes on from NW_023610395.1 coordinate 162,850, forward strand.
TTTATGTATCGTGGTAGATTACAAGGTTGAGCAGAATATTTTGTACTGTATACCAGAGTACGCCCACATAATGACATGCTTTTTTTTTAGAAATCGCCTTGTAAGAACAGTATATTCAACTGAAATATTAAGCCCGAAAAGGGAAACTACGAATGCACTCATGCAAACATTCGTATAATGAATGCAAGAGCTCGTTGAACACATTTGGCAGGAAGCAAACTATTTGGTTTTCCAAGATATCCAGTTGGGTGAATGCTTGTTTTATTTCATCATGCACTTTTATGACAGCAGGGCTAGTTGGAAACTTCTTATAACTTTCGGGCGTTGTCTAGCGGCAAAAAGATACACTAAATATTTACTAATTTATTATTTATTTGTTTATTTACAGCATATCGAAGCCTTAGTGTTCATGGAGATGAGAAACTGCACAGTTTACCTTCGGAAACACGATTGGAGCCGTAAGGCATACAAGCTCACAACAAAGGAAAACAAAGCATACATAGGACAGCCTGTTCATTAGCAAGATACCATAGCTAATCGGAGAGTGACACATATATAGGATGACACAAGCCAATGATCATAAAAACATACCCACCTGTATGAAAATTGGTACTTCCATGCTATTGTGCAAGGCACAACAGGCACTTGTAGGAAAAAAAGAAGCTCGCCCCGAAAAACGTTATAATCATGAAGCACGCTGAGTGGGCAATTTCGTAACTAGTCAGACCAACTATGATGCACCTAAATGAACGTGCAGGGGTGCTTCACCCCCTTCAAACTATTCGGGCATGGAGCGATGCCCCTAAAACCTATTGCGCAGCCAATTAGCGTAATTCCATGCCATCTCACGCCATCTTTGGCAATGCCAAGGAGGCATAAACCTCATTCTGCCTCCACACTTCCCCAGAAAATTATTTGTACGCTCCTGCCAAATGCGCCAACTTTCACCGTTAAGCGCAACCTCACCTCCAGGCGAGAATCAACGCTGCTTTCTAATGCAGCTGAAAATATCTATTTCTTCTGATGGCTAATGCTAACGCTATCGAGATTCATCTACTAGATAACTGCGTAGCAGATGTGGCAAATGGAAGGAACAAAACGAGACACACGAGCGCCCACATGTCGTTCCATTGTCGCACAATTTGCAAGAAGACGAACCTGTAACAATTCGCCGAAATTTCAACACTTGTTAGGCTAATAAGAAGGTGAATTCCGAGACAACTCACTCTTTAGCGGTGGAGCTCACAAAGTGGTGTAGACGAAATTGCGCACAATTCTGTGTCGACCACCGCGTAACATGCACTGGTCAAAACGGGGTCGAATATCGGCTTGTACGAAGGAACGCTATTGACCAAACTACAGCATCTGATATCTATCGAAGGCCCCACCAAATTTCCCAGACGAGACAGGCTTATCTCTGGTAGCTATAGCAACCGAAGCTTTGCTTGAAATACGAAATCCACACCGCTAATACTAATCGACAGCTCAGGTCGAGTTGGTGATGTGATCGTCTGTCGCGGAACTCTGTTTTCGGTTGACACGTTGTGGTGCTTCGTTGTGGCTATGGAAAGACGTGCTTCCACCATTTCGCTACCGGGTGCGGGTCATCTCTGCTTTTTTGGACAAACCCTCTCGCAATGGTTCTGGCCAAGTGAATAAAATTGAAGGGTTTCCAAGCACCCAAATGATAAGATTATAAAAAATGATCTGGTAGAGTTCTTTGGAAATTTTGCTCTTCTATGGTCGTGTACCCAAACCACTTCTAACTACACAAGTATTAAATGTCTTCCTTGACGATGGTTCTGTCGGAACAGTTAACAATTGCATCCATGGTCTCAAAGCTGCCTCGGAAGCTAAGATAATAATAATCGTTCGAGTTCAACGACACCACACCATCACATGGTTGCCATAGACGCCATAGAGTAGAGCTCCGGAAATTGCGGTAGCCTGGGCTTTTTAACATGCCCCTTAATCTAAGCATACAGGCTTCAAGGATTCTACCATCCAAAGTGTAGCCTCCTTGCAGCTACCTTAGAAGTCAAGGTAACAGTAATTGTTCGGTACCAACCTCACACAACCGTCATATGATGACCATGGACACACTAGAGCAGGGCTCTGGAAATTGCAACAACCTGGAGTTTTAGGTGCCCCTACATCGATCATTAGTGCCCGAAATTGCATCTAGTGTCCTGCGGGCCAGCAACCCCGGGGTTTAATAACTAGATCATGATGGTGAGTCATTGATTGATATGTGGGTTTTAACATCCCAAAACCTCCATATCAATATAAGAGATGCCGTAGTGGAGGGCTCCATAAATTTCGGCCACCTGGGATTCTTCCACGTGCACCCCAATTGAGTACATGACCCTACAGCATTTTCGCTTCCATCTAAAATGCAGCCGCCACAGCTGGGATTCAATCGTGAAATCTGCGGACCAGCAGCCCAGTATTTTAGCCACTGAGAGATAGAGAGATTGACTTTATTTAAAACATATCCTGAGGAGGCTGAGAAAGAGCCACTCCGACCCTTAATTCAACCTGGAGGCTCCGCCCAGGATGGCGCTGGCAGCCGAAGGCTTGTAGCGATGTCCCGGGCCCTCTGGACTGCCTGTAGTTGCTGCTTGTATTCATTGCTCTTGAGGGCTTTCTGCCAAGCCTCTAGGGTATTCAGTTGTGCTGCGCTGTGGGTAGGGCACAGCCAGAGCATGTGTTCGAAATTGCAATAGGGATGATTGCAAAGGGAGCATGTCGGTGGTGTGTCGGAGTCGACTGTGTGTAAAGTGGATGGTGTTATGTACATACGTGTTTGCAATCTTCTTAGAGTTGGAGCTTGTGCTTTGTTTAGTTTTGGGTGCGGTGCTGGGAATGCACGTCTTTGTCCCCGGTAATGTGAAGTGATCTCGTGGTATGTAAGAGCTTTGTCCTGGCTGTAGAGAATTTCGTACCGCTCAATCATCGAGGAGTCATTGTCCGTGGCACTGCGTGTGAGCTCACGTGCCAGGCGGTTGACCTTTTCGTTGGCATTGCAGTGGTTGAGTCCCGGTAACTGTCCCATGTGGGCTGGGAACCAGGATACCCAGATTTGAGCTTTCTCTTTTTTAACAAGGGTTTCTTTGCTCTCGTACTCTTTTATTGCATTAACGGTGAGTTTTCCCGTGCTTATAGCTACTAGGCCAGCCGCGAACGTTCATGCCACCGTCTTAGAGTCTGTGTATATTGGGGAGTAGGCTTGGCAGATTTGCAAGGCTAGCGCGATCGCCATTTCCTCTGCTTCGTGGACATGGCTTGTTTGGACGATTGCCGCATCATGAGGTTTCCGTCTATATCAACAACCATTATAGCAAACGCCTCCCTGCCATAGTAGCGGGCGGCATCTACGAATAGCGCGTGCGTGTTGTGTTTTTTTGCCTTGTTTATGAGCGCCCTCGCTCTGTCCTTCCTTCGCCCTTTGTTGAACGTTGGTTGAATGTTGCGGGGGATGGGCTCAACCCTAATGTGTTTTCTCACGTCATTACCAAGTTGTTTTTTTCTCTGGTTGAAAAATTGGGCAAATGCCTGCATCTCGTAGGAAGAGATGGCCTGCCTGCGTCAACGACAGGTGTGTGATCTGTGCCACTCTGAGCCTCAAAAATTTCTTCGGCTGTATTGTGCAGACCAAGTTGCTCGAGTTACTCGTTGCTTGTGCTATTGGGCAAGCCGAGTGCCGTTTTCAGTCCCTTGCGGAGCATGGAGTCGACCTTTTTCATTTCAGCTTTTGTAAGTTTCAGAAACGGGAACGCGTATGCTACGTGACTCAAGAGAAAGGCGTGATACGCCTTCAAGATGTTGTCTTCTAGGAGGCCTGCTCTCTTGTTGTCGATTCGAGCAATGCCTCTTGAAAATTGTTCGTGCTTTTTTCAAGGCGCTTAAGTGCTTTGTTGTGGCCCTCCTTGGCACGTCACGTTAGCCCTAGTACTTTGACCATATATACTTGTGATATCGTTTGGTTGTTCTCAGCTTTGAGCACTACTTGCTGCTCCTCTTCGCCCGAATTTCGTCGAGGGTGAAAGAGCGCTAGAGTAGATTTAGTGGGGGACAGTGCAAGTCCAGTTGGCTTAAAAAAATTCTTCAGTTGTAGTCAGTGCTTGTTGAAGGATTCCTTCCAAGGCACCATATGAGTGGCCACATAGGACCCAATGGTAATATCATTTACGTATATGGCATGGTGCACGGATGGAATTTGAGCGAGCTTCTCCGACAACCTGTGCATCGCCACTTTAAAGATCAATGACGAGAGCACTGACCCTTGTGGGGTGTCGATATTTCCGAGTCGTTCGGATTCGCCGATTCGCTCTCCTATATGCGTATGATGGCGGTGCGGTTCACCAGAAAGCCTTTAACGTTGTTGTAGAATTTCTCGCCTAGGTTCACGTGCGATAGTTCACCCAGTATGTGTTCTTGTTTTACGGTGTCAAAGGCCTTGGCGAGGTCTAGGGCTAATATGGCGTTGGGCGTGTGGAGGAGGCGGTAACATATGTCTTCTCTTAGCATCAACATGGCGTCCTGTGTGGACAGTGCCCTGCGGAAGCCAATAATGTTGCATCGAAAGAACCCATTGCTCTCAATGTGTTACGTGATACGGTTGAGTATTGCATGCTCAGCTACTTTTCCCACGCAAGATATGAGTGATATGGGCCATAAGTTATCGATGCTCAGCGGTTTCCCAGGTTTCGGGATGAGCGAAACCTTGGCACTACGCCATTCTTTAGGCACGGTACCCGTTTCCCATGTCTCATTTATCTTCTTAGTAATGATTACAATCGCTTTTTCGTCTAGACTCCGTAGCAGTTTATTGTCGATTCCATCTGGCCCTGGCGCCAATCTGCCATTGAGTTGTTGTAGAGCGTACCATATTTCAGCTTCGCTGATTGGTTCGTCTAGCTTTTCTTGCAGTCGACCTCCATATGAGGGATTTTTTTTCCCAGGCTATCGCTTTGCTTTCCAGTGGGAGATATTTTTGGCCTAGCGTTTTGAGGAGAGCTTGGAATCCACCACTATCCTGGGCATGCTTGTGCTCCAATCGTTCAATTTGCAGCTGGGTGCCGCCTCTAGTGGGTTTGTCGCTGTGCGCCATAAGGTGTTTGAGCAGCCCCCTTTTGCTTCCCCTTCTCATTTTGCCATCTGCTTGGTCACATGTGTTGTTCCACTGCTGGGCGCAGAGCGTTTTGGCGTGAGATTCGATTTCATGGCCAAATTTTGTGATTTTTGTGCGTAAGTGTCTGTTGAGCTTGTTTTTACGCCACGCTTCTTTTAGGTCATGCTTTTTCTGCAGCAAACTGGCCAGGTGAGAGTCCATTACCTGGATGGATTCATCCGTCTCGACTTCTTTGGTGGCATCATTCGCTGCCATTTTAATTCACTTAAGAAGGCTTCATATGATAGTTCTGTATGGCCCTTCTGCTCCCGTATTTTACGGAACTGGTCCCAGTCTGTGATTTGGAATTTTTTTGGCGCTTTCGCCTCGTTCTCAACAGTTTTTTTCCAGAATGCAGTGGTCGCTACCTAGGTCTTCGGCGAGGTTATCCCAGGTAGCTCTGATGTTCTTGGTGAAGGTTAAGTCCGGCATTGGGTCCCACTGCACCGAATTACCTCTTCTTGAAGGGAGGGCAAGGTTGTTTATCAGCTGCAGGTCCAGCGCGTTGGCGCTTTCTGCTAACTTGGTGCCTTTTCCTTCGCTTTTTAAGTATCCCCGAATTCGGTACTCTTGGCGTGAAAATCGCCCGCTACTATGAGCGGATTGTCAACCGCCATTTTTACCGCTGAGGTAAGCAGCCTGTTGAAATATCTTTTCTTATCTATTGGAGGACTGTAAACGTTGAGCACGAAGATGCTTCTTTTAACAGCCCTGTGTGGTAAGATTTCCACCAGGACCGTTTCCAGGCCTTTTTTGTATGCGAGGGCATCCCTTTCGGCGAACAATATGTCCTTCCGGATGAAAATAGCCACTCCTCGCGTCTTGTTCTGCTCGGGGTGCAGGGTCGGCCTGGCTACCCTGTACCCCTGTATGCCAATGCTTTTAGCAGTTTTGCTTTCTCCACATTACTGTAGCAATATTGTTACGGGTAACTTATTTAATAAATTAAATACGAGGCACTGTGCTCGGCGAACAAGATGGCGACAGTTCATAAACAACCAGCTACCAACGTCGTCTTTCTCTTTCTTCCAGACAGGCTGTGCCGGCTGTTGCGTATCATAACCCCCCGGTGGTAGAAGCACCGTCTCGGTGCTTGAGCGACTAGGATGCGGTAGAAGGAGGGTGATAGGGCTTGAGGCGAGCTATGTGCACGATGTCACTCGAAGGTGACGATGATGGCGTTGAATCGGCTGGAACGATCTCGTATGTAACGTCAGTCACCTGGCGAACGACGCGGTATGGTCCAGTGTAGAGTGACAGTAGTTTTCAGAAAGCCCTACACGCCGAGTGGGGGACCAGAGGAGGACAAGGGAACCCGGTGAAAAGTGCACGTTTCGATGATGGGAATCGTAGAGCTGTCTTTGGCGCTCCTGTGAAGCCTGCAGGCGGCTGCGGGCGAGTTGGCGTGCGTGGTCGGCTCGCGCGATGGCTTCGCCGACATACTCAGTGACCGAGGGCAGCAAGGTGTCAAATGGTAGGGCGGGTTCTCGGCTGTATAGAAGATGGAATGGTGAATAGCCGGCAGTGTCGTGACGTGACGAATTATATGAGAACGTCACAAATGGCAAATGAACGTCCCAGTCCCGGTGGTCAGCCGCTACGTATTTAGAAAGCATGTCGGTTATGGTGCGGTTGAGGCGCTCCGTAAGACCGTTCGTTTGTGGATGGTACGAAGTGGCAAACTTGTGCTTGGCAGAGCAAGAGCGCAGGATTTCATCAACGACAGCTGATAGGAAGGTGCGGCCCCGGTCAGTGAGAAGTTGGCGTGGAGCTCCGTGTAATAAAATAATATTATATACCAGAAAGTCCGCCACATCGGTTGCGCAACTCGTCGGAAGTGCTCGTGTGATAGCGTACCGTGTCGCATAGTCAGTGGCGACAGCGATCCATTTGTTGCCTGAGCTGGAGATCGGGAATGGGCCAAGCAGGTCGAGGCCAACTCGAAAAAAAAGGTTCGATGGGAATGTCGATCGGCTGAAGGAATCCAGCTGGTAGGGAAGGTGGCTTTTTGCGGCGCTGGCAGGGTTCACAAGCGGCGACGTAGCGTCGAACAGAGCGGGCAAGACCAGGCCAAAAGAAACGACGACGTACACGGTCGTATGTGCGAGAGACGCCCAAGTGGCCCGCCAAAGGAGCGTCATGAAGTTGGTTGAGAATAGTCGCACGAAGATGTGCTGGTATGACGGGGAGCAAGTCATGGCCATATAGATCGAGGTTACGGCGATACAGAATGCTGTCTTTTACCAGAAACATTTGTAGACATGCCTCGCGAGGCCTTGACTCAAGTTCCCAATGATGGTTCGCAGGGAAACATCCAGGCGTTGTTCGTGCCCAAGGTTGAGTAGCTGCGTCACAGACAGAAGGTCTGGAAAGGTGTCAGTATGGGCAGCCTCTTCCACGGGGTAGCGTGATGAGCAATAAGCATCTATATCTATATATATATGCTGATCTATATATATATATATATATAATTATATATACAGCATCTATATATAAATGCGGCTTTTTTTACAGGCTAGCAATAGTTGTGTTAGTGCTGCTTTGTGTTTCTGAAGTGAGTTACAGTTCCACTGCCAGATCTTAACGTCGTTACGGTCAGCAGCCATTTTGGCTTGGTAGCTTGTGTGCGTCGTGGCTCGTTATTTCCACGAGATTGCGTGCTTTGACTGGTCGAACTTTAGCTCTAGAAGTATGCTCGGCAGGCTTGCCCTAACCACTTGTTTGTCCGCGCTTAGGTTCTGAGGAGCACCTGCCACAGGTGGGTTGGCTACCATCTTCTCCAGGCTCGCGAGCCTGTGGTAAGCTTTGTCAGTGTAAGTCTTAAAGGTTTCCATAAACTTGGCAAGCGTGTTCGCCAACGTATCAACTTTGTCGTTTAGCTTAGATGTCACGGACTCGACATTTGTGAGTGGGGCTTCTTTTTCTTTCGAGACCATCTCGTTCTCCTCCGTCGTGTCGCTGTCACTCTCTACGGCTTTGCGTTTGTGTGTGTTGTGGATCCTTTGTTGTAAGCGTGTTGCCGGTGGTGCCGGTGAGCTTGAAAGATTAATTCCGTGGCAGCTCTATTCTAGCTGTTAAGGCTTGGAGCTGTTTAAGCTCCTTCTTGAGGGCCCCGTTTTCTTGTTCAAGCGCTACAATACGAGAATCGGGAGCATGCTCTGGCTGTGCCTTACCTTTGGGCTGGCTACTTGTGCTTCGTGATTCACCTGCAACCCTGCTGGCCCAGGAGCCATTGTTCGGTTGCTGCTGCTGCGTGGCTGTTGGTCTCGTTCTCGATCGGGATCTGGAGCAATCCCGAGGTGACAGGCGGTTGTCGGATCCCGACAGGGTCGAGGGGCACCCTCCGGAACGAGAACGGCCTCTGGATCAAAAACGCCTTCTGGATCGGGAACACCCTCTGGATCGGGATCTCCCCCTGAATGGAGAACGGTGATGGACACTCGAAACGTTCTCCCGTCCCAGCACCTCGTTGTGGCAGGGATCCTTAAACGTGACAGATGTTGGTGCGTCTTGACGTTGTGCTTGCCACTCTTGCTTTCTGCGTCTTCTTCTCCTTCTCACTATGTATGGAATGTGGAAGCGTCTTTTGCATTCGCGATCTCCGGTGGGGTGATTGCCATCGCAAAGCTTGCATTTCGGCTCACAGTGATGCACGCCGTCTTCTTGGGGCGTTTCACCGCAGTTGTGACATTTCTTGCTCGTTGCGTTTGTGTGCCGGCAAACATCGGCGCGATGGTCGACTCCTCCGCACGTTCTGCAAACATCGACTTGTCGCTTGTAGAGCGAGCAGGGAACCATGGCGGTTCCGCATATCACTGTGCTCGGAACGCGCAACCCGTCAAAGAGGATTGTGACGAATTTGGCCTTTTTAAAGTGTCTTGCCTCGATGGCAGTGGGATTTCGGTCGTGCACAATCAGGCGTTGAGCGTTGCGTCCGTCAAGGGAGTGGTCAACGTTCTTGATGACGCCCTTGCATGTATTATCGGGCGCGGCCACGTATGCGGCAACTTCGAACGAGCCTGGGTTTGTGTGCAGTTTCTGCACGTTCACGTAGATGTAGCATTATTTTGGTACGGCGTAGAAATAACAATGATGTTTTGCATATTGTTAGGGCAGATCGTGTCCTACCGTGCTTGTTCATCGGTTATCTGGGCGGCCATGATGACGGCTCTCGCCAGCAGAAACGAGGTCGACTTGGGCTACGTCCAATCCTTCTCTGGGTCTCATATTACCCTGATCTGGTCCTTGGGTAGGCGGGGTAGCCCTGGAAACGAATACCACACGGTGTAGTGCCGATTGACTTCTTTTAAAGCCCTGGGGTGCTTCAGCTGGTTGCTGTGCTCGACTGTCCCAGCGGCCAGCTCCTCGTTCGGCGGAGTCGTCCGTCTTGAGCGTCCCATGGCGGTGGCCCAGCCTGGTCCGTCGAAGATCTCCGCGCTTACTTCGATTCCCTCCAAGGTTATGGTGGAAGGCATTTTCAGTGCTTGGTTGTCGACTGCGACGTGTGGAGGTTGATGTAGTAGCTGCCGCGTCTAGCCGAGTCCTTGGCTACGTGTAACGGCCGTACTCCTCGCCAACCCTAGGTGTGGTTAGGGTTAGCGGGGACGCTCGCCGCGTCGCAACTTTAAAGTCCAAAATATGTCTAAGAGTTCACTCACCACCAAAAATGGTGCCTCCACTGAACCGCAGAGTTCGAATAAGCGCAAAGCCAAGTGATGTTGGAGCAAAGAAACGACCGAAAACACTTCTAAAAGCGGAGCTGACTTTTTCACGTCCGCGCTCCTCGACGCACCTAGCGATCCTATTTTAGCCACTAGGCCACTTCAGCAGAACATAATGGCAGGTCGAAAGTCGAAGTAGCACACTCCTTAACAAAGAAATTTATCGAGTTGAAAAACATTTTTGAGTTTCTTGACATTGTAATATCATCAACTCTTGATTTTATTATTACTTGCATAGAAATTTCTTATATAAATATTGACCTCTGTTCCACGGATCCCTATGCTAAAAATTTTCAAACCCTCATACTTACACATGGAAGTAAAAATGTTATAAGGTAACCAACTAGAGTTACATGAACATGTTCCGTGTTCTTCAATATATATCTTCCAACTTTATGTTCAGATTTTATAAAACCGGTGTACTTTCCCACGACATTAGTGATCACAAAGACTGGGCATGTTATTAAAATATGATTGATAGTCGGAGGTTACCTGCAATGTTCGGATTCTGTCTGATCTTCTCCGCGCAATAAAAAGTTGTAGGTGAGGTGAGCATGACCTATCCGCAGGCGGCATAGTGTTACTTCGATGAAGCGCTTTTCAAAATTTTGCTTGTTCTTTGGTTGATTGAACCCTAATGTCTTAATTCTGTTAGCGATATCCTTTGTACATAGCTGTATACAAAGGAGAGCAAGCTGATCGACCTTTAATTCTTCAATTCCTTGTCATCTCCTTTCTTATGTATTAGGATGATAGCATTCTTCGAAGACTCTGGTACTCTCTCCTGTCAGGGGACACTCGTAAAAAGGGTCGCTAGTTTTTCCAGCACAATCTGTCCTCCTTTCAGCCGATCTGATGTTACCTTGTGCTCACCAGCAGCTTTGCCTCTGTATTCCCTTCAAGGCTTTTCTGACTCCTATCATTATTCGTTGGATGCCATCTGTATACTGCTAGTTCTTTTAATGTTGTGGTTGTGCTGGCTACTGTTCAGCTCTCTGTAAAACTCCTTCACTATTTTAAGTATCCTAATCATATTGGTAGTTTTTTTGCCTACCTTGTGCATTAGTGCATACATCTGATTTCTGCATATCCCAAGTTTCCTCTTCACTGCTTAATGCTTCCTCCGTTTTTCAGAGCGTGTTCAATTCTCTCCACGGTACACCTTCTTACATCGGATACCTCACGCTTAATAATAAGCTTCGTAAGCTCCGCGTAATCAATTTGTCTGTGGTATTCGAGGCTTTCATGCTTTGACGTTTGTTAATGAGGTTCGTCGTCTCCTGGGACAGCTTACCCATGTCCTGTCCAAGTACCGTACCTCCAATTTCCACTGTGCACACCGCAATGAAACTCGTCAGATTATCATTCATTGCGTCTACGCTAAGGCTGGTTTCCTCAATAAGAGCCGAGTACCATTTCTGAAGCGAGACTGAATTCCTGTACTTTCCCATTCAGTGGTAACTCGCTGAGTGGCTGCTTGCGTATCATCAGACAAATTCGAAATCGTACCATTCTATGGTCCCTGCAACGTTACCTTGCCAGGCACTTCCACATCCTGCACAGTGCCTTGGTGTGAATCAGCATAGTGCACACCAGAGCTCCTTGGTGTGCCATTAGAGCTCCTTCATGTTCACTTACGGTTCCTCGTTCTCGGTAGAAGGTATTCAAGATCCAAAGATATTACGTTCTGTGAAGTTTTACTAATAGCTACCCTCTAGCATTTATAGTACCAATGTCGTAATCTTTTACTGCCTGGTGTCAAGCCTGCTTCTTCCCTACCCTGGCAATGAAGTCTCCCATCAGTATAGTATACTGTGTTTTTACCTTACTGATTGCCGGTTCCACGTCTTCATAGAAGCTTTCAACCGACGCGTCATTATGGCTGGATGTAGGCGCGTAAGCCTGTACCACCTTTATCTTGTATTTCTCATTGAGCTCAATTACGATACTAAACTCCCTTTCATTAATGCTGTAGTACTTCTCTATGTTACCAGCTATATTTCGTGAATAAGCAACCCACGCCCAGTTCTCTTCTGTCAGCCAGCCCACGATAGCCAAGAACGTGCTTTCTGTAACTCTGTGTGGTGTGGACATATTTCTGTGTGGTGTGGACACTCAGTATTGAAAAACGTGGTCTCATTGTGTAAGCATTGTGCTATGTAGTACATATTGATAGCCTTGTGTTTGCTACAAAATATGCGATGTCGACCTCTGTGCAAGAGACTAGCTGGCGCCACACACTGGCACCAACCTCTCTTTATATATATATATATATATATATAAAGAGAGAGGTAAGAGAGGTATATAAAAAGAAGCTAAACTTTGGTTTACGTACGGGTCATGCGGGTGGTACGGGTCATACGGGTGGTGCGGGTCATACAGGTGGTATGGCTCATATAGGTGGTATAAGTGTAATGAATGTATGGGTATTACAGGTTATGCAGGTGATATGGGTTGGATCAGCTATTTGGGTCAATATTATCATGCAGTAAAAGAATGTATTAGAAAGGCATGCTAGTTCATGAAGCACACAGAAAAATAAACAATGTAATGTAGGTGTGCAAGAGGACTAGCTGGCGCCACACACTGGCACCAACCTCTCTTTATATATATATATATATTAAAAAACCGCAGCTATTCTCTAGCACTGTATAGGCCTCACCTGTCCTAACCTCTCTGAGCCCTATTGCATCCCATTCAACACCAGCATAGCCACACTAGCACACCAGAAGCATACATACGACATATACAAAAGTAGAAGTATAAAAGCAACACGACCTGTTAATTTAGCAAGATTATACAGCTAATTGGAGTGACGCCTATATAGGATGAGATAAGGCTAAAAATATAAAACATTTCCACTGTAGTGGAGCATACGCACTAACGTGTATGCGCCTTCCAAAGAGAAGGAAAAACCCCGTGCTCTGATTGCACGAGAACCTGGGCCACCTTTTGCCAGACTTCTCGTACGGTCATTATTCGTTGCGACATCGTTGCGACTTCTCCGGTTCAATAAACGTCATCACATTTGGTGGAGGCTGCTGAGATCCCCAAGCAGACTAGAGCTCCGCTCTCGCAAGTTGCCCGATAGACCACTGCAAAACATGACTGATGCAGTCGCCAACCAGCGCATCCCAGCCCAGCCAGCACCACCAGCTGTCCCGTCTACCTGCCCCGGTGCTACTCTCCAACGGGACCACCAATCTTCAGCGGCAGTGGTGAGCAAGACGTCGAAGACTGGCTCTCCTTGTACGAACGCGTAAGCGCCAGCAACAGTGGGACAACGACTCTAAGCTCGCCTACGTTATCTTTTACCTGGCAGACATAGCTAAACTTTGGTTTACGAACCGCGAAAACCGCCATCGCCATTTGGTCCTCCTTTCAGACACTCGTCAGTGAAGCGTTCGGCCGACCAGAGGTCTGCAAGCTCCGCGCTGACCAGCGCTTGCGCCACCGAGCCCAGCAGCCTGGCGAGCATTTTACAGTTATAC
>NW_023610397.1:0-10608 GCF_013339725.1 Rhipicephalus microplus
GGGAATCAAACCCGAGCCTCCTGGGTGAGAGCCAGATATCCTAGCCACTAGACCACGCCGAGAACGGAGAGGGACAGGGCGATCGCTTAGCCATTCGGCCAACAGGGTAAAACTATTGAAGTTACATAGCGTGCGCGAATAGGAGACTTGATGATAGCAGATAAAAAAATACTTCCGACACGGGGAATCGCACCCGGGCCTCCTGGGTGAGAGCCAGGTAGCTTAGACACTAGACAATGCTGGAGAACGGAGAGGGACAGAGCGATCGCTTAGTCATTCGGCCAACAAGGTAAAAGTATTGAAGGTATATAGCGTGCGCAAATTGGAGACTTGATGACAGCAGATAAAAGAAAATACTTCCGACACCGGGAATCGAACCTGGGCCTTCTGGATGAGAGACAAGTATCCTAGCCACTAGACCATGCCTGAGAACAGAGGGGGACGGAGCGATCGCTTAGCCATTCGGCCAACACGTTAAAAGTATTGAAGGTATATAGCGTGCGCGAATTGGAGACTTGATGAGAGCAGATAAAAGAAAATACTTCCGACACCGGGAATCGAACCCGGGCCTCCTGGGTGAGAGCCAGGTATCCTAGCCACTAGACCATGCTGCAGAGGGGTGGAGCGACCGCTTAGTCATTCGGCCAACAAGGTAAAAGTATTGAAGTTACATAGCGTGCGCAAATCGGAGACTTGATGATAGTAGATTGAAAGAAAATACTTCCGACACCGGGAAACGCACCCGGGCCTCCAGGGTGAGAGCCAGGTATCCTAGCCACTAGACCATGCCGGAGAAGAGAGAGGGACGGAGCGATCGCTTAGCCATTCGGCCAACAGGGTAAAAGTATTGAAGTTCTATAGCGCGCGCAAATTGGAGACTTGATGACAGCAGATAAAAGAAAATACTTCCGACACCGGGAATCGAACCTGGGCCTCCTGGATGAGAGACAAGTATCCTAGCCACTAGACCATGCCGGAGAACAGAGAGGGACGGAGCGATCGCTTAGCCATTCGGCCAACAGGGTAAAAGTATGAAGTTACATAGCGTGCGCAAATTGGAGACTTGATGATAGCAGATAAAAGAAAATACTTCCGACACCGGGAATCGACCCGGCCTCCTGGGTGAGAGCCAGGTATCCTAGCCACTAGACCATGCGGAGAACGGAGAGGGACGGAGCGATCGCTTAGCATTCGGCCAACGGGTAAAATATTGAAGTACGTTATAGCGTGCGCAAATTGGAGACTTGATGATAGCAGATAAAAGAAATACTTCGACACCGGGAATCGACCGGGCCTCTGGGGAGAGCAGGTATCCTAGCACTAGACCAGCTGGAGAACAGAGAGGGGACGGAGCGATCGCTTAGCCATTCGGCCAACAGGGTAAATATGAAGTGACATAGCGTGCGCAAATTGGAGACTTGATGATAGCAGATAAAAGAAAACACTTCCGACACCGGGAATCGTACCCGGGCCTCCTGAGGGAGAGCCAGGTATCCTAGCCACTAGACCATGCCGGAGGACAAGAGAGGGACGGAGCGATGCTTAGGATTCGGCCCACCAGGGTAAAAAGTATGAAGTTACATAGCGTGTGCAATTTTGAGACTTGATGTAGCAGATAAAAGAAAATACTTCCGACACCGGAATCATACCCGGGCCCTCCTGGGTGAGAGCCAGGTATGCTAGCCACTAGACCATGCTGGAGACAGAGGAGGACGGATCGATCGCTTAGTCATTCGGCCAACAAGGTAAAGTATTGAAGTTATATTGCGTGCGCAAATTGTAGACTTGATGATAGCAGATAAAGAAACTACTTCCGACACCGGGAATCGTAACCCGGGCCTCCTGGGTGAGAGCCTAGGTATCCTAGCCACTAGACCATGCCGGGAGAACGAGAGGGACGGAGCGATCGCTTAGCCGATTCGGCCAACAGGTGTAAAACTATTGAAGTACATTGCGTGCGCAAATTGGAGACTTGATGATAGCGATGAAGAAAATACTTCCGCCACCGGGAATCGAAACCCGGGACTCCTGGGTGAGAGCATTGTATCCTAGCATAGACATGCCGGATAAAGGAGGGGGAACGGAGCGATCGCTTAGGCCATTCTGCCAACACGGTAAAAGTATTGAAGGTATTTATCGGCGCAAATTGGAGACTTGATGACAGAGATAAAGAAAATACTTTACACACGGGATATTGAAACCCGGGCCTCCTGGGTGAGAGCGGTTTATCTAGCCACTTAGACCATGCCGGAGAACAGAGAGGGCGGAGCGATTCGCGCTTAAGCCATTCGGCCGAACAGGGTAAACGTATTGCAGTTAATAGCGTGCGCAAATTGGAGACTTGATGACAGCAGATAAAGGCAAATACTTCCGGACACCGGGTAATCGAACCCCTGGGCCTTCCTGAGTGAGAGCCAAGGGTTCCTAGCCACTAGACCATGCCGGAAGGAGACCAGATAGAGGCACAGAGCGACGCTTAGCCATTCGGCCAACAGGGTAAAAGTATTGAAGTTACATAGCGTGCGCAAATAGGAGACTTGATGATAGCAGATAAAAAAATACTTCCGACACGGGGAATCGCACCCGGGCCTCCTGGGTGAGAGCCAGGTAGCTTAGCCACTAGACCATGCTGGAGAACGGAGAGGGACGGAGCGAACGCTTAGTCATTCGGCCAACAAGGTAAAAGTATTGAAGGTATATAGCGTGCGCAAATTGGAGACTTGATGATAGCAGATAAAAGAAAATACTTACGACGCCGGGAATAGCACCCGGGCCTCCTGGGTGAGAGCCAGGTATCCTAGCCACTAGACCATGCCGGAGATAAGAGAGGGATGGAGCGATCGCTTAGTGATTCGGCCAACAGGGTAAAAGTAATGAAGTTACATAGCGTGCACAATTTGCAGACTTGATGATAGCAGATAAAAGAAAACACTTCCGACACCGGGAATCGTACCCGGGCCTCCTGGCTGAGAGCCAGGTATCCTAGACACTAGACCATGCCGGAGAACAGAGAGGGACGGAGCGATCGCTTAGCCATTCGGCCAACAGGTAAAGTATTGAAGTTACATAGCGTGCGCAAATTGGAGACTTGATGATAGCAGATAAAGAAAATACTTCCGACACCGGGAATCGCACCCGGGCCTCCTGGGTGAGAGCCAGGTATCCTAGCCACTAGACCATGCAGGAGAACAGAGAGGGAAGGAGCGATCGCTTAGCCATTCGGCCAACAGGGTAAAAGTATTGAAGTTACATAGCGTGCGCAAATTGGAGACTTGAATATAGCAGATAAAAAAATACTTCCGACACCGGAAATCGAACCCGGCCCTTCTGGGTGAGAGCCAGGTATCCTAGCCACTAGACCACGCCAGAGAACGGAGAGGGAATGGAGCAATCGCTTAGCCATTCGGCCAACAGGGTAAAAGTATTGAAGTTACATAGCGTGCGCAAATTGGAGACTTGATGATAGCAGATAAAAGAAAATACTTTCCGACACCGGGAATCGACCCGGGCCTCCTGGGTGAGAGCCAGGTATGCTAGACAACTAGACCAGCTGGAGAACAGCAGAGGGATGGAGCGATGTTTTTTACCGCTTGCGATTCGGCCAAAGGGTAAAAGTATTGGAAGGTATATAGCGTGCGCAAATGTGAGACATTTGGTTGATACGCCAGATATAAAAAGAAAATACTCCGACACCGGGAATCGTACCCGGGCCGCCTGGGTGAGAGCCAGATATCCTAGCCACTAGACCACGCGAGAAGGGAGAGGGACAGGGCGAATCGCTTAGCCATTCGGCCAACAGGGTAAAACTATTGAAGTTACATAGCGTGCTGCGAATAGGAGACTTGAGTATAGCAGATAAAAAAATACTTCCGACACGGGGAATCGCACCCGGGCCTCCTGGGTGAGAGCCAGGTAGCTTAGCCACTAGACCATGCTGGAGAACGGAGAGGGACGGAGCGAACGCTTAGTCATTCGGCCAACAAGGTAAAAGTATTGAAGGTATATAGCGTGCGCAAATTGGAGACTTGATGATAGCAGATAAAAGAAAATACTTACGACGCCGGGAATAGCACCCGGCCTCCTGGGTGAGAGCCAGGTATCCTAGCCACTAGACCATGCCGGAGATAAGAGAGGGATGGAGCGATCGCTTAGTGATTCGGCCAACAGGGTAAAAGTAATGAAGTTACATAGCGTGCACAATTTGCAGACTTGATGATAGCAGATAAAAGAAAACACTTCCGACACCGGGAATCGTACCCGGGCCTCCTGGCTGAGAGCCAGGTATCCTAGACACTAGACCATGCTGGAGAACAGAGAGGGACGGAGTGATCGCTTAGCGATTCGGCCAACAGGGTAAAAGTATTAAAGTTACATTGCGTGCGAGAATTGGAGACTTGATGATAGCAGATAAAAGAAAATACTTCCGACACCGGGAATCGAACCCAGGCCTCCTGGGTGAGAGCCAGGTATCCTAGCCACTAGACCATGCCGCAGAGGGGTGGAGCGACCGCTTAGTCATTCGGCCAACAAGGTAAAAGTATTGAAGTTATATAACATACGCAAATTGGAGACTTGATGATAGCAGATTAAAAGAAAATACTTCCGACACCGGGAATCGCACCCGGGCCTCCTGGGTGAGAGCCAGGTATCCTAGCCACTAGACCATGCCGGAGAAGAGAGAAGGACGGAGCGATCGCTTAGCCATTCGGCCAACAGGGTAAAAGTATTGAAGTTCTATAGCGCACGCAAATTGGAGACTTGATGACAGCAGATAAAAGAAAATATTTCCGACACCGGGAATCGAACCTGGGCCTCCTGGATGAGAGACAAGTATCCTAGCCACTAGACCATGCCGGAGAACAGAGAGGGACGGAGCGATCGCTTAGCCATTCGGTCAACACGTTAAAAGTATTGAAGGTATATAGCGTGCGCGAATTGGAGACTTGATGAGAGCAGATAAAAGAAAATACTTCCGACACCGGGAATCGAACACGGGCCTCCTGGGTGAGAGCCAGGTATCATAGCCACTAGACCATGCAGGAGAGCAGAGAGGGAAGGAGTGATCGCTTAGCGATTCGGCCAACAGGGTAAAATTATTGAAGTTACGTAGCGTGCGCAAATTGGAGACTTGATGATAGCTGATAAAAGAAAATACTTACGACACCGGGAATCAAACCCGGGTCTCCTGGGTGAGAGCTAGGTATCCTAGCCTCTAGACCAGGCTGGAGAATGGAGAGGGACGGAGCGATCGCTTAGTGATTCGGCCAACAGGATAAAATATTGAATTACATAGCGTGCACATATTGCAGACTTGATGATAGCATAAAAGAAAACACTTCCGACACCGGGAATCGTACCCGGGCCTCCTGGGTGAGAGCCAGGTATCCGAGCCACTTGGCCATGCCGGAGAGGGTGGAGCGTTCGCTCAGTCATTCGGCCAACAAGGTAAAAGTATTGAAGTTACATTGCGTGCGCAAAGAGGAGACTTAAAGATAGCAGATAAAACAAAAAACGTTCGACACCGGGAATCGTACCCGGGCCTCCTGGTGAGAGCCAGGTATGCTAGCCACTAGACCATGCTGGAGAACAGAGAGGGATGGAGCGATCGCTTAGCGATTCGGCCAACAGGGTAAAAGTATTGAAGTTACATTGCGTGCGCAAATTGGAGACTTGATGATAGCAGATAAAAGAAAATACTTCCGACACCGGGAATCGTACCCTTGCCTCCTGGGTGAGAGCCAGGTATCCTAGATCCTAGACACTAGACCATGCCGGAGAACGAAGAGGGACGGAGCGATCGCTTAGCCATTCGGCCAACAGGGTAAACGTATTGAAGAGACATACCGTGCGCAAATTGGAGACTCGATGACAGCAGATAAAAGAAAATACTTCCGACACCGGGAATCGAACCCGGGCCTCCTGGGTGAGAGCCAGGTATCCGAGCCACTTGGCCATGCCGGAGAGAGTGGAGCGTTCACTCAGTCATTCGGCCAACAAGGTAAAAGTATTGAAGTTACATTGCGTGCGCAAAGAGGAGACTTAAAGATAGCAGATAAAACAAAAAACGTTCGACACCGGGAATCGTACCCGGGCCTCCTGGGTGAGAGCCAGGTATGCTAGCCACTAGACCATGCTGGAGAACAGAGAGGGAATGGAGCGATCGCTTAGCGATTCGGCCAACAGGGTAAAAGTATTGAAGTTCATTGCGTGCGCAAATGGAGACTTGATGATAGCAGATAAAAGAAAATACTTCCGACACCGGGAATCTGTACACCCGGGGCCTCCTGGGTGAGTAGCCAGGCTAATCCATGCCACTAGACCACGCCGAGAAGGAGAGTGGACAGGGCGATCGCTTACTCGTCATTCGGCTCACAATGAGTAAACGTATTGCAGTTAGCATTAGCGTGCGCCAATAGGAAGACCTTGATGATAGCAGATAAAACAATACTTCCGACACAGGGGAATCCAACCCGGGCCTCCTGGGTGAGAAGCCAGGATATCCTTAGCCACTAGACCATGCTGGAGAACGGGAGAAGTGAACGGAATGGCGATCGCTAGTACATTCGGCACCATCAGGGTAAAAGGTATTGAAGGTATATAGCGTGCGCAAATTGAAGACTTGATGATAGCAGATAAAAGAAAATACTTACGACGCCGGGAATAGCACCCGGGCCTCCTGTGAGAGCCAGGTATCCTAGCCACTAGACCATGCCGGAGAACGGAGAGGGACGGAGCGATCGCTTAGTGATTCGGCCAACAGGGTAAAAGTAATGAAGTTACATAGCGTGCACAATTTGCAGACTTGATGATAGCAGATAAAAGAAAACACTTCCGACACCGGGAATCGTACCCGGGCCTCCTGGCTGAGAGCCAGTATCCTAGCCACTAGACCATGCTGGAGAACAGAGAGGGACGGAGTGATCGCTTAGCGATTCGGCCAACAGGGTAAAAGTATTAAAGTTACATTGCGTGCGAGAATGGAGACTTGATGATAGCAGATAAAAGAAAATACTTCCGACACCGGGATCGAACCCAGGCCTCCTGGGTGAGAGCCAGTATCCTAGCCACTAGACCATGCCGCAGAGGGGTGGAGCGACCGCTTAGTCATTCGGCCAACAAGGTAAATTATTGAAGTTATATAACATGCGCAAATTGGAGACTTGATGATAGCAGATAAAAGAAAATACTTCCGACGCCGGGAATCGCACCCGGGCCTCCTGGGTGAGAGCCAGGTATCCTAGCCACTAGACCATGCCGGAGAACGTAGAGGGACTGAGCGATCGCTTAGCCATTCGGCCAACAGGGTAAAAGTATTGAAGTTACATAGCGTGCGCAAATCGGAGACTTGATGATAGTAGATAAAAGAAAATACTTCCAACACCGGGAAACAAACTCGGGTCTCCTGGGTGAGAGCTAGGTATCCTAGCTACTAGACCGTGCCGGCGAACAGAGAGGGAGGGAGCGATCCCTTAGCCATTCTGCCAACAGTGTAAAAATATTTAAGTTGCATAACATGCGCAAATCGGAGACTTGATGATAGTAAATAAAAGAAAATACTTCCGACGCCGGGAAACGCACCCGGGCCTCCTGGGTGAGAGCCAGGTATCCTAGCCACTAGACCATGCCGGAGAACAGAGGGGGACGGAGCCATCGCTTAGCCATTCGGCCAACAGGGTAAAAGTATTGAAGTTATATAGCGTGCGCAAATTGGAGACTTGATGACAGCAGATAAAAGAAATACTTCCGACCACCGGGAATCGAACCTCGGGCCCTCCTGGGTGAGAGCCAGGTATCCTAGCCACTAGACCATGCCGGAGAACGGAGAGGGACGGAGCGATCGCTTAGCCATTCGGCCAACACGGTAAAAGTATTGAAGTTATATAGAGTGCGCAAATTGGAGACTTGATGATCAGCAGATAAAAGAAATACTTTCGAACACCGGGAATCGAACCCGGCCTCCTGGGTGAGAGCCATGTATCCTAGCCACTAGACCATGTCGGAGAACAGAGAGGGACCGGAGCGATCGCTTAGCTATTCGGCCAACAGGGTTAAAAGTATTGAAGTTACATTAGCGTGCGCAATTGGAGACTTGATGATAGCAGATAAAAAAAAATACTTCCGACACCGGGAATCGTACCCGGGCCTCCTGGGTGAGAGCCAGGTATGCTAGCCACTAGACCATGCTGGAGAACAGAGAGGGATGGAGCGATCGCTTAGCGATTCGGCCAACAGGGTAAAAGTATTGAAGTTACATTGCGTGCGCAAATTGGAGACTTGATGATAGCAGATAAAAGAAAATACTTCCGACACCGGGAATCGTACCCGGGCCTCTTGGGTGAGAGCCAGATATCCTAGCCACTAGACCACGCCGAGAAGGGAGAGGGACAGGGCGAACGCTTAGCCATTCGGCCAACAGGGTAAAACTATTGAAGTTACATAGCGTGCGCAAATAGGAGACTTGATGATAGCAGATAAAAAAATACTTCCGACACGGGGAATCGTACCCGGGCCTCCTGGGTGAGAGCCAGGTAGCTTAGCCACTAGATCATGCTGGAGAACGGAGAGGGACGGAGCGAACGCTTAGTCATTCGGCCAACAACGTAAAAGTATTGAAGTATATAGCGTGCGCAAATTGGAGACTTGATGATAGCAGATAAGAAAATACTTCCGACACCGGGAATCAAACCCGGGCCTCCTGGGTGAGAGCCAGGTATCCTAGCCACTAGACCATGCCGGAGAAAGAGAGGGACAGGAGCGATCGCCTTAGCCATTCGGCCAACAGTGTAAAAGTATTGAAGTTACATAGCGTGCGCAAATTGGAGACTTGATGATAGTCAGATAAAGAAAATACTTCCGATCACCGGAATCGCACCAGGGCCTCCTGGGTGAGAGCAGGTATCCTAGCCACTAGACCATGCGGAGAACAGAGAGGGAAGGAGCGATCGCTTAGCCATTCGGCCAACAAGGTAAAAGTATTGAAGTTACTAGCGTGCGCAAATTGAGACTTGATGATAGCAGATAAAGAAAATACTTCCGACACCGGGAATCGAACCCGGGCCTCCTGGGTGAGAGCAGGTATCTAGCCACTAGACCATGCTGGAGAACGGAGAGGGACAGGAGCGATCGCTTAGCGCATTCGGCCAACAGGGTAAAAGTATGAAGTTCTATAGCGCGCGCAAATTGGAGACTTGATGACAGCAGATAAAAGAAAATACTTCCGACACCGGGAATCGAACCTGGGCCTCCTGGATGAGAGACAAGTATCCTAGCCACTAGACCATGCCGGAGAACAGAGAGGGACGGAGCGATCGCTTAGCCATTCGGTCAACACGTTAAAAGTATTGAAGGTATATAGCGTGCGCGAATTGGAGACTTGATGAGAGCAGATAAAAGAAAATACTTCCGACACCGGGAATCGAACACGGGCCTCCTGGGTGAGAGCCAGGTATCATAGCCACTGGACCATGCAGGAGAGCAGAGAGGGAAGGAGTGATCGCTTAGCGATTCGGCCAACAGGGTAAAATTATTGAAGTTACGTAGCGTGCGCAAATTGGAGACTTGATGATAGCTGATAAAAGAAAATACTTACGACACCGGGAATCAAACCCGGGTCTCCTGGGTGAGAGCTAGGTATCCTAGCCTCTAGACCAGGCTGGAGAATGGAGAGGGACGGAGCGATCGCTTAGTGATTCGGCCAACAGGATAAAATATTGAAGTTACATAGCGTGCACATATTGCAGACTTGATGATAGCAGATAAAAGAAAACACTTCCGACACCGGGAATCGTACCCGGGCCTCCTGGGTGAGAGCCAGGTATCCGAGCCACTTGGCCATGCCGGAGAGGGTGGAGCGTTCGCTCAGTCATTCGACCAACAAGGTAAAAGTATTGAAGTTACATTGCGTGCGCAAAGAGGAGACTTAAAGATAGCAGATAAAACAAAAAACGTTCGACACCGGGAATCGTACCCGGGCCTCCTGGGTGAGAGCCAGGTATGCTAGCCACTAGACCATGCTGGAGAACAGAGAGGGATGGAGCGATCGCTTAGCGATTCGGCCAACAGGGTAAACGTATTGAAGAGACATACCGTGCGCAAATTGGAGACTCGATGACAGCAGATAAAAGAAAATACTTCCGACACCGGAATCGAACCCGGGCCCTCCTGGGTTGAGAGTAGGTATACTATCCCACTAGCCCGCTGGGAGAACAGAGAGGGACGGACGCGATCGCCCTGAGCCGATTCGGCCAACAGTGTAAATGTATTGTAAGTTACATTAGCGTAGCTGCAGAATTGGCATACTTGATGATCGCAGATAAAGAAAATACTTCCGACACCGGGAATCGCAACCCGGTCCTCCTGGGTGAGAGCCAGGCATATCTAGCTACTAGACCGTGCAGGAGAAGCAGAGGAGGGAGAGATAGCGCTCGCCTTAGTCCATTTCGGACCGACAGTTTGTAAACATATTTACGTACATAGCGTTGCGCAATTCGGAGACTTGATGATAGCTAGCTAAATAAATACTTTCCGACACCGGGAATCGCAACCCGGTGCCTTTTTCCTGCGTGAGAGGCCAGGTATCCTAGTCCACTAGACCATGCCTGAGAACAG
>NW_023610398.1:0-11189 GCF_013339725.1 Rhipicephalus microplus
CCCAAAAAGTGGATGGAGGGAAGGCCGCTGTGCTGGCTCAGTGGTTAGAGCATCGAACGCGTTATTCGAAAGTCGTAATTTTCTATTCCTGCTCACGGCTGGTTAATTTCTCACCCACTTTTCTTTCTTACTTACGTTCCATTGGTTCTAGTAACTTCCCCTCTACATTCCTTGGCAATACTGTCACTTAGATCTTATTATTAGTGTGTCAAAACACGGAAAAACGAGTCTTTAGGTATACACTTTTTTCCCTTATTCATTAACAAAGGTCTCGTACTGGCAGACTTGGTGTCATTAGGTTGTATACGACGGACTATTATTCAGCTTCCCACTCGTAAAAAACGTTCACGTGCTACGTGACGCCACATGTGTGCATAAAGGCTGTTTCACACTCGTCCCTTGGCTTATAGATGGCGCTGACTGACACTCCTACTTATAAATTCACATATAAACCCAAAAGAGTGGATAGAGGGAAGGCCGCTGTGGTAGCTCAGTGCTTAGAGCATCGAACGCGTTATTCGAAGGTCGTAGGTTCTATTCTTGCTCACGGCTGGTTATTTTTTCACACACATTTCTTTCGTAATTACATTACATTGGTTCTAGTAACTTCCCCTGTACATTTCTTGGCATTACTCTCTGTTAGATCTCATTATATTGTGTCAAAACACAAAAAACTAGCATTTAGGTATATACTTGTTTCCCTTATTCATTACGAGGGTCTCGTACTGGATGACTTGGTGTCAATAGGTTGTATACGAGGGAATAATAATCAGCTGCCCGCTCGTAAAAAAAGTTCACGTGCTACTTGACGCCACATATGCGCATAAAAGTGTGTTTCACGTTCGTCACTTGGCTTATAGATGGCGCTGATTGACACTGCTACTTCTAAATTCACATATAAATCCAAAAAGTCGATGGAGGGAAGCCCGCTCTGGTATCTCAGTGGTTAGAACATCGAACGCGTTATTCGAAGGTCGTAGGTTCTAGTCCTGCTCACGGCTGGTTATTTTTTCACACACTTTTCTTTCGTATTTACATTCCATTGGTTCTAGTAACTTCCCCTGTACATTCCTTGGCATTACTGTCTATTAGATCTCATTATATTGTGTCAAAACACAGAAAAACTAGCATTTAGGTATATACTTGTTTCCCTTATTCATTAACGAGGGTCTCGTACTGGCAGACTTGGTGTCAATAGGTTGTATACAAGGGACTATTAATCAGCTGCCAGCTCGTAAAAAAGTTCACGTGTTACTTTACGCCACATATGCGCATAAAAGTGTGTTTCACACTCGTCGCTTGGCCCATTGATGGCGCTGACTGACACTCCTACTTCTAAATCCACATATAAATCCAAAAAAGTGGATGGAGGGAAGCCCGCTTTGGTAGCTCAGTGGTTAGAGCATCGAACGGGTTATTCTAAGGTCGTAGGTTCGATTCCTGCTCACGGATGGTTGTTATTTCACCCACTTTTTATTTATATTTCATTGGTTCTAATAACTTCCCCTGTACATTCCTTGGCATTACTGTCTGTTAGATCTCATTATTATTGTGTCAAAACACGGAAAAACGAGCTCTTAGGTATACACTTCTTTCGCTTATTCATTAACGAGGGTCTCGTACTGGCAGACTTGGGGTCATTAGGTTGTATACGAGGGACTATTATTCAGCTGGCCGCTCGTAAAAAATGTTCACGTGCTACGTGACGCCACATATTCGCATAAAAGCGTGTTTCACACTCGTCACTTGGCTTATAGATATCGCTGACTGACACTCCTACTTCTGCAATCACATATAAACCCAAAAAAGTGGATGGAGAGAAGGCCGCTGTGCTGGCTCAGTGGTTAGAGCATCGAACGCGTTATTCGAAAGTCGTAATTTTCTATTCCTGCTCACGGCTGGTTAATTTCTCACCCACTTTTCTTTCTTACTTACGTTCCATTGGTTCTAGTAACTTCCCCTCTACATTCCTTGGCAATACTGTCACTTAGATCTTATTATTAGTGTGTCAAAACACGGAAAAACGAGTCTTTAGGTATACACTTTTTTCCCTTATTCATTAACAAAGGTCTCGTACTGGCAGACTTGGTGTCATTAGGTTGTATACGACGGACTATTAATCAGCTTCCCACTCGTAAAAAACGTTCACGTGCTACGTGACGCCACATGTGTGCATAAAGGCTGTTTCACACTCGTCCTTTCGCTTATAGATGGCGCTGACTGACACTCCTACTTATAAATTCACATATAAACCCAAAAGAGTGGATAGAGGGAAGGCCGCTGTGGTAGCTCAGTGCTTAGAGCATCGAACGCGTTATTCGAAGGTCATAGGTTCTATTCTTGCTCACGGCTGGTTATTTTTTCACACACTTTTCTTTCGTATTTACATTCCATTGGTTCTAGTAACTTCCCCTGTACATTCCTTCGCATTACTGTCTGTTAGATCTCATTATATTGTGTCAAAACACAGAAAAACTAGCATTTAGGTATATACTTGTTTCCCTTATTCATTAACGAGGGTCTCGTACTGGCAGACTTGGTGTCAATAGGTTGTATACGAGGGACTAATAATCAGCTGCCCGCTCGTAAAAAAAGTTCACGTGCTACTTGACGCCACATATGCGCATAAAAGTGTGTTTCACGTTCGTCACTTGGCTTATAGATGGCGCTGATTGACACTGCTACTTCTAAATTCACATATAAATCCAAAAAAGTGGATGGAGGGAAGCCCGCTACCAGAGCGGGCTTCCCTCAATCCACTTTTTTGGATAACTAGGGTCTCGCTCTGGTAGCTCAGTGGTTAGAACATCGAACGCGTTATTCGAAGGTAGTAGGTTCTAGTCCTGCTCACGGCTGGTTATTTTTTCACACACTTTTCTTTCGTATTTACATTCCATTGGTTCTAGTAACTTCCCCTGTACATTCCTTGGCATTACTGTCTATTAGATCTCATTATATTGTGTCAAAACACAGAAAAACTAGCATTTAGGTATATACTTGTTTCCCTTATTCATTAACGAGGGTCTCGTACTGGCAGACTTGGTGTCAATAGGTTGTATACGAGGGACTATTAATCAGCTGCCAGCTCGTAAAAAAAGTTCACGTGTTACTTTACGCCAAATATGCGCATAAAAGTGTGTTTCACACTCGTCGCTTGGCCCATTGATGGCGCTGACTGACACTCCTACTTCTAAATCCACATATAAATCCAAAAAAGTGGATGGAGGGAAGCCCGCTTTGGTAGCTCAGTGGTTAGAGCATCGAACGCGTTATTCGAAGGTCGTAGGTTCGATTCCTGCTCACGGCTGGTTGTTTTTTCACCCACTTTTCTTTTTTATTTACATTTCATTGGTTCTAATAACTTCCCTTGTACATTCCTTGGCATTACTGTCTGTTAGATCTCATTATTATTCTGTCAAAACACGGAAAAACGAGCTCCTAGGTATACACTTCTTTCGCTTATTCATTAACGAGGGTCTCGTACTGGCAGACTTGGTGTCATTAGGTTGTATACGAGAGACTATGAATCAGCTGCCCACTGGTCAAAAACGTTAACGTGCTACGTGACGCCACATATGCGCATAAAAGAGTGTTTCACACTCGTCACTTGGCTTATAGATGGCGCTGACTGACACTCCTACTTCTAAATTCACATATAAACTCAAAAAAGTGGATGGAGGGAAAGGCCGCTTGTGCTGCTCAGTGCTTAGAGCATCGAACGCGTTATTCGAAGGTCGTAGGTTCTATTCCTTGCTCACGGCTGGTTATTTTTTCACCCACATTTTCTTTCGTTACTTTACGATTCCATTGGTTCTAGTAACTCCCTGTACATTCCTTGGCATTACTGTACTTAGATCCATATATTAGTGGCAAACACGGAAAAACGAGCTCTTAGGGATATCACTGATTTGCCTTATTCATTAACGAGGGTCTCGTTACTGGCAGACTTGGTGTCATTAGGTTGTATACGAGGGACTATTAATCAGCTGCCCGCTGGTCAAAACGTTACGTGCTACGTGACGCCACATATGCGCATAAAAGAGTGTTTCACTACTCGTCACTTGGCTTATAGATGGCGCTGACTGACACTCCTACTTCTAAAATCACATATAAACCCAAAAAAGTGGATGGAGGGAAGGCCGCTGTGGTAGCTCAGTGCTTAGAGCATCGAAACGTTATTCGAAGGTCGTAGGTTCTATTCCTGCTCACGGCTGGTTATTTTTTCACCCACTTTTCTTTCTTATTTACATTCCATTGGTTCTAATAGCTTCCCCTATACATTCCTTGGCAATACTGTCTGTTATATCTCATTATTGATGTGTAAAAACACAAAAAAACGAGCCCTCAAGTATACACTTCTTTCCCTTATCCATTAACGAGGGTCTTGTATTGGCAGACTTCTTGTCGTTAGGTTGTATACGAGGGACTAATAATCAGCTGCCCGCTCGTAAAAACGTTCACGTGCTACTTGACGCCACATATTCGCATAAAAGCGTGTTTCACACTCGTCACTTGGCTTATAGATGGCGCTGACTGACACTCGTACTTCTAATTTCTCATATAAACCCAAAAAGGAGGATGGAGGAAAGCCCGCTGTGGTAGCTCAATGGTTAGAGCATCGAACGCGTTATTCGAAGGTCGTAGGCTCGATTACTGCTCGCGGCTGGTTGTTTTTTCACCCACTTTTCTTTTTATTGACATTTCATTGGTTCTAATAACTTTCTCTTTACGTTTCTTGGCATTACTGTCTGTTAGACTCAATTAATATTGTGTCAAACACGGAAAACGAGCCATTTAGGTATACACTTTTTTCCCTTATTCATTAACGAGGGATCTCGTACTGGCAGACTCGGTGTCAATAGGTTGTATACGAGGGACTATTAATCAGCTGGCCCATGCTCGTAAAACAAGGTTCACGCTGCTACAGTGGACGGCCACATATGAGCATAAACGAGTATTTCACACTTCGTCACATTGGCTTATAGATAGCGCTGATTTCTGACACTGCTACTTCTGCAATTCACCCTATAACTCAAAACAGTGGATGGAGGAAAGCCACGTGCTGGCTCAGTGTTCGAGATCGAACGAGTTATTCGAAGTCGTAATTCATATTCCTGCTCACGGCTGGTTAATTTCTCACCCACATTCTTTCTTACTTACGTTCCATTGGTTCTAGTAACTTCCCCTCTACATTCCTGGCAATACTGGCACTTAGATCCTATTATTAGTGTGTCAAAACACAGGAAAAACGAAGTCCTTAGGTCTACACTTTTTCCCTTATTAATCAACAAGGTCTCGTACTGGCAGACTTGGTGTCATTAGGTTGTATACGAGGGACTAATGATTCAGCTGCCCGCTGGGTCCAAAACGTTAACGTGCTACGTGGACGCCACATATGCGCATAAGAGAGTGTTTCACATTCGTCGCTTGCCTTCATAGATATCCACTGAACTGACACTCCTACTTCTGCAATCCATATAAACCCAAAACAAGTGGATGGAGGCAGCCGCTGTGCTGGCTCAGTGTTATAGGCATCGAACCGCGTTATGGAAAGTCGTATTTTCTATTCCTGCACACTGCTGGTTAATTTCTCACCCACTTTCTTTGCTTACTTACGTTCCAATGGTTCTAGTAACTTCCCCTCTACATTCCTTGGCAATACTGTCACTTAGATCTTAATATTAGTGTGTCAAAACACGGAAAAACGAGTCCTTCGGTATACACTTTTTTCCCTTATTCATTAACAAAGGTCTCGTACTGCCAGACTTGGTGTCATTAGGTTGTATACGAGGGACTATTAATCAGCTGCCCGCTCGTAAAAAACGTTAACGTGCTACGTGACGCCACATATGCGCATAAAAGAATGTTTCACATTCGTCACTTGGCTTATAGATATCGCTGACTGACAGTCCTACTTTTAAATCCACATATAAATCCAAAAAAGTGGATGGAGGAAAGCCCGCTTTGGTAGCTCAGTGGTTAGAGCATCGAACGCGTTATTCGACGGTCGTAGATACGATTCCTGCTCACGGCTGGTTGTTTTTTCACCCACTTTTCTTTTTTATTTACATTTCATTGGTTCTGATAACTTCCCTTGTACATTCCTTGGCATTACTGTCTGTTAGATCTCATTATTATTGTGTCAAAACACGGAAAAAACGAGCTCTAGGTATACACTTCTTTCGCTTATTCCTTAACGAGGGTCTCGTACTGGCAGACTTGGTGTCATTAGGTTGTATACGAGGGACTAATAATCAGCTGCCCGCTCGTAAAAAATGTTCACGTGCTACGTGACGCCACATATTCGCATATAAAAGAGTGTTCACACTCGTCACTTGGCTTATAGATGGCGCTGACTGACACTCCTATTTCTAAATTCACATATAAACCAAAAAGTGGATGGAGGGAAAGGCCGCTGTGGTAGCTCAGTGCTTAGAGCATCGAACGCGTTATTTCGAAGGTCGTAGGTTCTATTCCGCTCACGGCTGGTTATTTTTTTCACCCACGTTTTCTTTATTTACATTTTCGTTGGTTCTAATACTTCCCCTTGTACAATCCTTGGCATTACTGTCTCTTAGATCTCACTGATATTGTGTCAAAACACGGAAAAACGAGCACATAGGTATACACTTCTTTCCCTTATTCAATAATGAGGGTCTCATACTGGCAGACTTGGTGTCATTAGAATGTATACGGGACTATGAATCAGTTGCCCGCTCGTAAAAAACGTTCACGTGCTTTGTGACGCCACATATGCGCATAAAAGAGTGTTTCACACTCGTCACTTGGCCGATAAATGGCGCTGACTGAAACTCCTACTTCTAAATTCACATATAAATCCAAAAAAGTGGATGGAGGAAAGCCCGCTGTGGTAGCTCAGTGGTTAGAGCATCGAACGCGTTATTCGAAAGTCGTAATTTTCTATTCCTGCTCACGGCTGGTTGTTTTTTCACCCACTTTTCTTTTTTATTTACATTTCATTGGTTCTAATAGCTTCCCCTGTACATTCCTTGGCATTACTGTCTGTTAGATCTCATTATTATTGTGTCAAAACACGGAAAAACGAGCTCTTAGGTATACACTTCTTTCCCTTATTCATTAACGAGGGTCTCGTACTGGCAGACTTGGTGTCATTAGGTTGTATACGAGGGACTATGATTCAGCTGCCCGCTCGTAAAAAATGTTCACGTGCTACGTGACGTCACATATTCGCATAAATGAGTGTTTCACACTCGTCACTTGGCTTATAGATATCGCTGACTGACACTCCTACTTCTGCAATCCCATATAAACCCAAAAAAGTGGATGGAGAGAAGGCCGCTGTGCTGGCTCAGTGGTTAGAGCATCGAACGCGTTATTCGAAAGTCGTAATTTTCTATTCCTGCTCACGGCTGGTTAATTTCTCACCCACTTTTCTTTCTTACTTACGTTCCATTGGTTCTAGTAACTTCCCCTCTACATTCCTTGGCAATACTGTCTGTTATATCTCATTAATAATGTGTAAAAACACAAAAAAACGAGCCCTCGAGTATACACTTCTTTCCCTTATCCATTAACGAGGGTCTTGTATTGGCAGACTTCATGTCGTTAGGTTGTATACGAGGGACTAATAATCAGCTGCCCGCTCGTAAAAAAGTTCACGTGCTACGTGACGCCACATATGCGCATAAACTCGTCGCTTGGCTTATAGATAGCGCTGACTGACACTCGTACTTCTAATTTCTCATATAAACCCAAAAACAAGGATGGAGGGAAGGCCGCTGTGCTGGCTCAGTGGTTAGAGCATCGAACGCGTTATTCGAAAGTCGTAATTTTCTATTCCTGCTCACGGCTGGTTAATTTCTCCCCCACTTTTCTTTCTTACTTACGTTCCACTGGTTCTAGTAACTTCCCCTCTACATTCCTTGGCAATACTGTCACTTAGATCTTATTATTAGTGTGTCAAAACACGGAAAAACGAGTCTTTAGGTATACACTTTTTCCCTTATTCATTAACAAAGGTCTCGTACTGGCAGACTTGGTGTCATTAGGTTGTATACGACGGACTATAAAACAGCTTCCCGCTCATAAAAAACGTTCACGTGCTACGTGACGCCACATGTGTGCATAACGGCTGTTTCCCACTCGTCCTTTCGGCCTTTATAGATCGGCGCTGACTGACACTCCTACTTATAAATTACAATATAAACCCAAAAGAGTAGATAGAGGGAAAGGCCGCTGTGGGTATCATCCGATGCTTCGAGCATCCGAACGCGTTATTCGAAGGTCCGTAGGTTCTCTTCTTGCTCACGGCCTGGTTCTTTTTTTCACACACATTTCTTTCGTTAATCACATTATTACAATGGTTCTAGAAACTTCCCTTCTGTCCATTTCCTTCGCATTACTGCTCTGTTAGGATCATTATATATTGTTGTCAAACACAGGAAAACTAGCATTTAGGTTAATACTTTGTTTCCCTATTCTCATAACGAGGGTTCTCGTGTATTGGCAGACCTTGGTGTCAATAGGATTGATACGGAGGGACTAATACTCAGCTGCCCCGACTCGTTAAAAAAAGTTACACCGTGCTACTCGACCGCCACATCTGCGCATAAAGTGTGTTTCACGTTCGTCACTTGGCCTTATAGATGGCGCTGATTGACACTGCTACTTCTAAATTCACATATAAATCCAAAAAAGTGGATGGAGGGAAGCCCGCTTGGTATCTCAGTGGTTAGAACATCGAACGCGTTATTCGAAGGTCGTAGGTTCTAGTCCTGCTCACGGCTGGTTATTTTTTCACACACTTTTCTTTCGTAATTTACATTCCATTGGTTTAGTAACTTCCCCTGTACTTCCTTGGATTACTGTCTATTAGATCTCATTATATTGTGTCAAAACACAGAAAACTAGCTTTAGGTATATACTTGTTTCCCTTATTCGTACCGAGGTCTCGTACTGGTAGACTTGGTGTCAATAGGTTGTATACGGGCGACTATTAATCAGCTGCCAGCTCGTAAAAAAGTTCACAGTGTTACTTACGCCACATATGCGCATAAAAGTGTGTTTCACCTCGTCGCTGGCCAATGATGGCGCTGACTGACACTCTACTTCTAAATCCACATATAAATCCAAAAAAGTGGATGGAGGGAAGCCCGCCTTTGGTAGCTCAGTGGTTAGAGCATCGAACGGGTTATTCGAAGGTCGTAGGTTCGATTCCTGCTCACGGATGGTTGTTATTTCACCACTTTTTATTATATTACATTGGTTCTAATAACTTCCCCTGTACATTCCTTGGCATTACTGTCTGTTAGATCTCATTATTATTGTGTCAAAACACGGAAAAACGAGCTCTTAGGTATACACTTCTTTCGCTATTCATTAACGAGGGTCTCGTACTGGCAGACTTGGGTCATTAGGTTGTATACGAGGGACTATTAATCAGCTGGCCGCTCGTAAAAAATGTTCACGTGCTACGTGACGCCACATATTCGCATAAAAGCGTGTTTCACACTCGTCACTTGGCTTATAGATGGTGCTGACTGACACTCCTACTTCTAAATTCACATATAAACCCAAAAAAGTGGATGGAGGGAAGGCCGCTGTGGTAGCTCAGTGCTTAGAGCATCGAACGCGTTATTCGAAGGTCGTAGGTTCTATTCCTGCTCACGGCTGGTTATTTTTTCACCCACTTTTCTTTCTTATTTACATTTTGTTGGTTTTTGATAACTTCCCCTGTACATTCCTTGGCATTACTGTCTGTTAGATCTACCTGATATTGTGTCAAAACACGGAAAAACGAGCCCTTAAGTACACACTTCTTTCTCTTATTCTTTAACGAGGGTCTCGTACTGGCAGACTTGGTGTCATTAGGTTGTATACGAGAGACTATGAATCAGCTGGCCACTGGTCAAAAACGTTAACGTGCTACGTGACGCCACATATGCGCATAAAAGAGTATTTCACACTCGTCACTTGGCTTATAGATGGCGCTGATTGACACTGCTACTTCTAAATTCACATATAAACCCAAAAAAGTGGATGGAGGGAAGGCCACTGTGCTGGCTCAGTGGTTAGAGCATCGAACGCGTTATTCGAAAGTCGTAATTTTCTATTCCTGCTCACGGCTGGTTAATTTCTCACCCACTTTTCTTTCTTACTTACGTTCCATTGGTTCTAGTAACTTCCCCCTCTACATTCCTTGGCAATACTGTCACTTAGATCTTATTAAATTGTGTCAAAACACGGAAAAACGAGTCTTTAGGTATACACTTTTTTCCCTTATTCATTAACAAAGGTCTCGTACTGGCAGACTTGGTGTCATTAGGTTGTATACGACGGACTATTATTCAGCTTTCCACTCGTAAAAAACGTTCACGTGCTACGTGACGCCACATGTGTGCATAAAGGCTGTTTCACACTCGTCCCTTGGCCTATAGATGGCGCTGACTGACACTCCTACTTATAAATTCACATATAAACCCAAAAGAGTGGATGGAGGGAAGGCCGCTGTGGTAGCTCAGTGCTTAGAGCATCGAACGCGTTATTCGAAGGTCGTAGGTTCTATTCTTGCTCACGGCTGGTTATTTTTTCACACACTTTTCTTTCGTATTTACATTTTATTGGTTCTAGTAACTTCCCCTGTACATTCCTTGGCATTACTGTACTGTTATGATCTCATTCATATGTGTCCACAAAACACAGAAAAAACTAGCATTTATGGTATTATACTTGTGTTCCCTATTCCATTAACGAGGGTCTGTAACTGACATACCTTTGGTTTGTCACAATAGGTTGTATACGAGGGGGACTATTAATCAGCTTCCCGCTCGTAAAAAAGTTCACGTGCTACTTGGAGGCCACATCATGCGCATAAAGTGTGTTCACGTTAGTAAATGGCTAGAGATGGCAAAACTGACTGACCACTCCACTTTCTTAATTCAATTATTAACCCAAAAAAGTGGATGGAGAAAGGCGGCGCTGTGGTAGCTCAGTGCCTAGAGCATCGAACGCGTTATTTGAAAGTCGTAGGTTCCATTCCTGCTCACGGCTGGTTGTTTTTTCACCCACTTTTCTTTTTTCTTTTCATTTCATTGGTTCTAATAACTTCCCTTGTACATTCCTTGGCATTACTGTCTGTTAGATCTCATTATAATTCTGTCAAAACACGGAAAAACGAGCTCCTAGGTATACACTTCTTTCGCTTATTC
>NW_023610405.1:0-45637 GCF_013339725.1 Rhipicephalus microplus
ACTGTGGTCGCTGAAACAAAATATCATTCGGGCACCTCGCGAATGCTACCTCTTTGGAAACTCTGCATAAGTACCCGTGAAATAGCTAAACTAAACCAGAAAACTAGGGCTACTACGATAGTTGCCGCAAATAGCGACGTTGTTTAATCTGCGGAAGTACTGGAACATGTATTTTATTGGCTGATGCATCACCACCATGTTAGCTGTATGCCGCCCACGTAGGCCCACTATACAGCGCAACACCAGAGATCGAGCCGAGACAAAGATACTGTCTTCGTTGTAATGAACAGGCTTGCGAGCTTGCATTTTTTTCTTATAACAAAAAATAAACATCGAAGAAAGGGTTGACAGAATTTGCACTGAGCGCTCAAGAACATGTGCCTTGGACGTACTAATTTAGGGCAGCGTCGTAATCGGTAAACGCGATATGCAGCACGCGTGCTTGTGCCCATAGAAGTACATGACTGTTAGGGGAGCGAGCGAATCAGTAAACAGACATAAATTAGCGCATTTAGGGTGGTGCCATGTGTACACGCATACATGGCCTGCTGCTGTTTGCGTACGTGACTTTCACGTAGATTGAGACTACGTGTATTTTGTTGCAGGACCACCTGAGCGCGTTATGCTGCGTCGGGGACAAAAACGAGGATGTCATGCGTGGCCGGAAGCAGTATGCTTGCTTGGCTACAGGTCTATCGCGCTCACTCTACAGAGTGGCTTGTTCTATCTTTGCACCGGTACGCATAGGCAATGTGCCTTCCGATTAGATGCGGTGATAATCAGTTTGGGAAAAACGCATGGTGCGAGCGTAATATAATTACTGCTCGCTATCCTGTTGCTCTCGTTTTCGCGTCCTTTATCAAAGCAACATGGATGCGTTCAACATGAGTTATTCATATACGTATACTGCTATGTCAACTGCTCAATCAGCTGCTATGTCATCCATGGACGTGGTCATGTCTTGCTTCCTGATGAACTCATATATATCCCTGTCACACGTGGCAACTTGAGTGATTTTGAGCGAGTGTACTTACGCACACGAAGTGTCATTTTGGTGGTTTGCTGCTACACGAGAAAGCGAAGTGTACTTCGGAAATGATAGCAGTGGCAATTGACGAATTTGTAGCACAACGTATATTTGATATTTTTGCGTCTCTGTCTCATCGTCTAACCACGTTGTCTTTGTGAAAGTAGCACCTATGGTCTTGAATTCTACACATGTGCAAGTGTGAAAACAACGTGACGAACGCAGCCATTGTACAGCATGGGCTGCCGCATCCTCCTAGCAGACGTGGCTGCAAACTGCCCAATGGTGATAGTAGCGAGGTCTTTTGTTTTATTTTATTACTTATTTTAATACATAGCAGTATTCCTCATAACAAACACAATGGTTTAAAAATTGTATGAGCACCGCTTTAGGCAACCGCGTATTTCTGCACAAGCCACTGGTACCGAGGCTACACCCTTCCACGCAGCCGTCGGAGCGAAGTGAGGTTGGTGAACACATTTGCCGGCGAGTGTACTTTGCAGCTAGTGACACTAAACTTTCTCGTGTAACAGCACGCAAATGACACTCGCAGCGAATTGTACTCGCCCAAAGTGCACTTAAGTTGCCACGTGTGACAGGGGTATTACACCCTTGCAATTTTCAATATTGTTGCTCGAGCATCGACACAAGAATGCGCAAGTTGTGACTTGTGTGAAATCAACGAGATGTACAATACGACTATCTGCGACACGACGTCTTTCTGAGCACATAATTGCATATAGATAATACGGGTAGTGTCTCTAGACAAAGAGCGTAGGAGATCACGCTGGATCACGAGTGCGCTCCCGACGCATGGGCATCATGCAGGAAATCGCGATACTTCTAGCGCTACCATGTACAGGGCTGCATGATCTCTAGATATTTTAACAAAAAAAAATGTCAGGCTTGTGCCGAACACGCCCCACCGTCAGAGCGAATACTCGAAGAGTGGCCTTTATAGACAGCCCGTTGTAACTTCTCTTAGAACAGCTCATCCAAGAGCCCGTGCAAGGTACCTACTGTTTCATAAGTGATGTCTTATAAAGTAGAGAAATACTGACATTGTCATTACTCGCCAGTCTGCGGAGAATCAAGGTACCCGCTACACATCTCTAAGGCATCACATGCACTTTGTTGATGTTGCGACTGATGGCCGTGAAGAATGATCACCGAGCGCTTTGGGGTGGGTGGGAAGCTTTGAACCACACTCGTGGCGTTATTCACCTTGTGTGACGCCTGCTTGTTATTTTCCGCGTCTACGAAGCTACGTTTCATATGATAACGCGATTCATTTGCCCGGCACTACGCTTGTGTGTGTTCTTTTGCAAAGTTTCTTCGAGCACCACTATGGACATTTGGCAGAATATACTCGATTGCCGTGAAGAAAGCCAGGTGTTAAATTGCATGCAATCCTCAGCATCTTTTTCTCTCTTTTTTTACTGATAGATGCTGAGGACGCCGATGGTGGTGGCAACTATGGCACCGAAGACGGCTGTTGTTGTGATCACATAACAGCTTTCGCTGCAAAATTAGAAATACGCACATGCTTGCATCGAAACAGAGACGAAAAAAACCGCCATGTGATTATGAGAGACGCCGTAGTGGAGGGCTCCGGAAATTTCGACCACTTGGGGTTCTTTAACCTGCACCCAAACCTGAGCACACGGGCCTACAGCATTTTCGCCTTCATCGAAAATCACGTGTTCCTATAAAACAGACGTCATGTTGGGTTTAAATCAGTGGTAGTTCTAGTCTTACTCCTGCTTTCAAATCAGTCTATTATGTACTACATTTGTATCCCCAAGAGTCAAGAAGCTGTATTCAAGCGTTCCTCGACCCTGGAGCAATGCGCTAACAAAAGTTCTGCATGAAATTTACATCATCGCACCATAAAGTGCAGTTCATTCTGATAACACTGACACCAGTGCTACAGCGTGAGCACTGACATTACGTCAGACCATAAATTATCCATTAAACTCCAGCGTAGTCGGTGTTCCGGCAAGCCCACAGTGGGCACACAGCTACGTTTGCTCACACTTGGCTCTAAACAAAAAAAAATCAGCACAGACATTTACTCACCGAATACTTCGCATGAAACCGGTTCACGCAAGGTTTGGGATCTGCCGCCTTTTATTGATCTTTTTTTCTTGTGTTTTCAGACACTAACTGAAATCTAATAATCAAAGACTAGCGATAAACTTCAATGAGCGCTTGATGAGACTGGCGTGCTCGAAGACTCCTTCGCATGCGCTGCACGTACGAGAATATCTGTAGCAGAGCAAGATCCTCAGCCTTATTTGTGAGTCGTGAATGAAGCGCAGGTTGTGCAACAAAAATCTTAAACAAAACTAACCAAGCGTCTCAGACATAGTGTGTACTTCCACAACATGAAAAATATAATACGTATTCATAAGGCTCTTACATTGTTCTTCGCAAAGTGCGTCGTGTTGTTTGACCCTTCTCTTTTTCCTTTCTGCTTTATTGACTGATCAATACCACGGAGTCGCATGCAAGCGTTTTGTTTTCCCGTGGGTATGCCAAGCCCGTAAAGGAATCATAACTATTACGTTCCGCCTAGTATGCAAAAGCGAAGGAGTGGAACTCATAGTAGGCGTTATCTCCATCACGTGCACTGCGTGCACAGATCGATCACCTATTTGTTGCTATTTTGAAGTTTCGTAAGCTTAACCACACGCTGCGTGAAGCTCAAGAGTTTGAGTGCCTGAACCCTTTGCGCATTTCGTGTTTCAGAATGCCCCTGTCTATCAACTCATCTGCTTATGCATTCAGTTCACATACATACAGAATCGAAAGCACGCGTGCGCAGAACTAAGACATAATATGTGTTCTGAAAAGCGCCAGTCAACGGCCCGTTTTTTTTTCTATGTCTGTATAGCTTCTGCCTTTCAAAGTATAAAAGAAAACTATGCGAAAGAACACGCATGCGCAAGTGGTTTCAGGCATTTTGCTTTGCGGAACTATTATATATGTCCATCTTGCTTAAAAGAGCTTCACGCATGGCTCTGAGGAAGATAACATCGAACGTTCCACGTGCGTACCTTTGTGCCCTCCACTATAGCAAAACAAGGCCTCCAAAGAAGCACCGAAGGTGTGAGATAACCTTTACAAAGGCTAGCCATTACGTGTTCACTTTTTTAGTGCTTTCCAGGCTGAAAGTAGTAGAAAGGGTGTCTTTTTCGTTTCACTGTTTTACCGTTATTTCTAATATTAGGTGCGATAAGTCTACCTTTATGTAAGGTCTAACACCGAGAGAATGTCGGGAGTCTCCCATGCGGTGCAAAAGGCACAACAAATTTTTGACGTGCCTAGGCCACAAAAGATGCATCATCGGCAACAAAGATGCATTATTTCTGCTCTAAATTCTTCTACGAATGGCAAAACCTACTCATGCTGCAATAGCCCTAAGGCGTTTTCATTTCAACGTTACAAAAAAAGACAAAATAGTGGGAAAAGAAGACATACTTACAATTAAATATCACTAAACTTTCAAAAAGAGGCAGCAAATAAATCTCTACGGACAGGAAATTTTTTAATTGTTTTTCTCGCTTCAAAATGCACTTACAAAGCCTACAAAATGCACTTAAAGCGTGAATTCACTCCGAATAAGTAAATATTTGAAGTTTTTAAAAGCAACTTTTTGATCCTAATGTACTCTGACGTAACAACACTACTCTAACGTGACAACACTGTATTAGCTCCTCGTGATGTTCTGGCGCGACGTTTCCACTGCCCCCGCTCCACAACGGGGCTCGATCCGTCTGTGATGCATAAGCGGTCATTTCGAATGTTTTGGTGACGCACAAGTGGCCATCTTGGAAGTTTCGGTACCTGACGTCGTCACAACTAGTGAGACTGCTGCGTTAACTCACCAGAATAACTGCTGTAGCCTGACGTCTAGCTAGTTTCGATGTCGGTAAGTGCGCCATGAAAAAGTGATTTTATTATCAAAATAAAATATCTAACCAGCATTTTCTAAGCCTCACACTTGCTCGCTCCGTATCTGCATTCAGGAGATTTGTATGATAGGGTAAAGTCTGCTTTGAAAAATGGCGCCGATACACCTTTATTGGTGCAACGTTCCTTCATGATGCTTACTAAGGCATATATATCTACAGGGAGCAATTTATTCTCACACTTTCCCGAACCCCTCGCCTACTTCTACCATCTCAAGATTTCGCTTCTTCAACCGCTCAGGGGCACAGCGCTTCCAGACCATTCATTTATGGAAGTTACATCGGGCCTTCTTTATGGGAGTGAGGAAGCCCATGAACTCGTGTTTCATCTCGCAAACCTCAATTCGTTTCAGCAATGAGCCAGTTATACCCAAACCACAGATAACCAACCGAAAGTTGATTGATTGATTGGTTGATTGATATGTGGGGTTTAACGTCCGAAAACCACCATATGATTATGAGAGACTCCGTAGTGGAGGGCTCCGGAAATTTCGACCACCTGGGGTTCTTTAACGCGCACCCAAATCTGAGCACACGGGCCTACAACATTTCCGCCTCCATCGGAAATGCAGCCGCAGCAGCCGGGATTCGATCCCGCGACCTGCGGGTCAGCAGCCGAGTACCTTAGCCACTAGACACCGCGGCGGGGCCAACCGAAAGTTATTCATCGCTAATTCGCTATCGTGATACAAGTTTAAATAGTATTATGAGGTGTGTACTACTACTATGTTATATCTCTGCCTTATTTGTACAAAGCTACTTCACATGACAATTTATTTTGTGACCCCATAATATCCGCACTTCAAAAAACAACATTTTGTATAACACGATACTCCTTAAGAAAAAAATTTAAACCTTCTAAGCATAACCATAAACCGTTGTTTGACATTATTAGGTTAAATCATAATTGATAAACATTATTTAGAAGCTACGTTTCATTTTATTTTTTCGCTTTATTCCTGAGATAACCCTAACTCTGTTCTTTGTCGCAAAAAGATTAACGGTAAAGTAACGTGCATTGTGAAATATTTCT
This sequence comes from Rhipicephalus microplus, assembly GCF_013339725.1. Classification (NCBI taxonomy): domain Eukaryota; kingdom Metazoa; phylum Arthropoda; class Arachnida; order Ixodida; family Ixodidae; genus Rhipicephalus; species Rhipicephalus microplus. Next base: position 6,035 of record NW_023610405.1, read on the forward strand.
TTTCCGGTGATTATCTTCGCACATTTCGAAATAACGTATACAATTTAGCCAACATAACAAACCCTATAAGCTGAGGCACCAAGGCTACGAAGAACCATGCAAATTTTTCCTTGCATAGCGTAGGGCAAACGTGAAAAAGAAAGTTTTCTTTTTATTTCTTGGACTCCGATGAGTATTTGGGGGGAATGGTCATCATGCACGTTTTATACCAAGCTTCAATTTTTCTCTTCAATTTTTAACTTTCGCATATCAATTGCGTTTTCGATAAAAAGTATTGGTACCACTATACGAGGAAAATGGCGGCATGCCGACAATTCGCTCCTACAAGGACACGAAGCAAAACAAAATCAGAAAGAAAGGGGTAATCAAGAATGATAGAACTGTAATTCTTTATATAAATCTGTGGTTTGTAAATCGGAGTCTAAAGTTATTAAAAAATAGAATGAAGCTAAAAAGAAATGGTGGCATATAAAAATGGGAGAGGTGGGTCACGCAGCGGCGGAACACTGAGGCATTTGCTCACATAAGGAAGTGAGAAGGAGAAGAAAAAGAAGAGGAAGGGTACGGAAGCAATCATGTACGTACTTAAGAGAGCTAGAGAAAGAAAGGCTACCTCCGGAACCCGCCTGCGGCCGAAGGTTCTTTTCGTTTCAATCTTTCTCGCATGCAAATTGATGCTAATTTGAGAACTCGCGGCAAATCTTCGGCCAGGCTGTTTGCGTTTGACGTGTCATTTATTTTGTTTCTTTTCTTTTTTTCACTTCTGTCGTTTGTCTTATCCAACCTTGTTGTTTAGAACAGTAAAACTCTGGACTTTCTTTATTTTCTTGGCTTTTTTTTATCTTCCGTTTTTCGTTTGTCATCGAATTATGTGTTTTGTCGATTTTCACCACCTCATTCTTCAAGGAATTACATATATTGCAGAAAAACCACTAAGAATTGTCTCTCCGCTGATACTCGCAGTTGCCGATACTTTCTTTTGTGTTCTTTTTTTTTGTGGTCGCTCCTCAAGCCAGCGTCGTCGTCTCGGTCTATGACCATTGTGAAATACCAACTTGAGAAACCTTTCTGTTTTTTTTTACTTGCATCTCACGTTTAATTTATCATGATTCGAATGTTGCATATCCCCACATTGTGAGCCCCAGTTTTTTTTTTTTTTTTCAATCATGAAACCGCTCTAGACGTCGCTACTTTGTTCGGCTTGCGCTTATGCAGATTCGAGGTTCACGTCAGGAGTAATACGAAAGGAGAGCCTGGTAAGGCTAAGCACACACAGAAGAAACGGAACTTTCAATTTACTGGCGTGTGACCGAGAGGCCGGTGAGCTGTGCGTGCTCGGTGTGCATTGCGTTTCAAGCAATAACAGAAGAGTAACGTTGGCAGGTGCGAAGGGAGGGCAACAAGGATAAGAGGCCCAATAAAATTGCCTTAACGGCGTTACTTGCCTACACGAGTTTTGCTCGCTTCAAAGGAAATACGCAAGAATTTTAATATAGGTGCTTTTGACGTGCCTAAATTATGATTGCAGTGTTTACCCGATGTCAGGCTGTGTCACTTGTGTAACGAAGGTCCCTTTAAGGTGTCAGTGGTTCTTGCACAGAGAATGCCTCCTAAAGTAACGCTTCGTTAAGAAAGCTTCTCTTTGTCAGGACCTTGAAACAATTTTTGTGTTGAAATGTTTGCCCAGTACGTATGCTCTGTTGGAATGCTGTTGCCAGAAGTACCGTTTGCAGTGTAACTTTTAGAGCGGGATGCACTCAGTATTACTAATATCACGAAACATTCATTTCAGCAATGAGTGTTTTTGGAATTTTATAGTCGCAATATGTTATCCGCTACAGTTCTTCAACTGCTTAACATAACATAGCAGCTCTTCTTTGTAGATAAATAACACTATATGTCCCAGTTAGGTTGATATTCATTTCAACTAGAACAACGCCTGAACATGAGCCTAAACAACACGAAAATGGTGTGTTTCAACAGACCGAGATTTCTTTATTTGGACATATTTGACGCCCGCTCCATCTTTGTTCGCATATTCAACTTCAGCAATCTATGTATTGAATGTATACCTCTAATTGGCTAGATGTAAAAACAGCACAAATATAGACAAAGATTGATGAAGAGACGACACAGCGCTGACAAAGCGTCTCTTCATCAGTCTTTGTCTATATTTTTGCGCTGTTTTCACATGTAAGCATAAACCACCAACTAGACCAGTTTTCACTTCTCGCGTAATTGGCTAATATTGCTAGAAAAAAGAACTAATTTGTATAGCTAACTTGCTGCTGCTAACAACATGAGGTAAAGAAGAGACCTACAGTGGCGCCTTAACCATCTTTGTTTAAGTAAAGAAGAGTACCTAGGCAAAAGAGCAGAGCACACGAGCAGCTGGTTGAAGCAAGAAAGTTCTCTTTTTTCTTGTCAGTTTTCGCGTTATTATTATTTATTATCTGCCCCTTGACAAACTTGTAGAACGCGGTAGCTTCGCCTTCAAGAGTTGAACGCGATAACTAGATGAAACACGGCTTGCGTCACCTCCACTATCGCCTGGCATTGCTTCTTCGGTGAAGCACGTCAAAGAGCCCCACGTGGTCAAAATTACCGGAGTCCTTCACTACGGCGTCTCTCGTAATCATATGGTGGTTTCGGGACGTTAAACCACACATATCATCATCATTATTTCGTGGACACTTGAACAGTGGCACAAGAAAAGTAACATTAGTGCGTTTCTAAATTTGCCCTTCCAAACATTATGTGCAATCCTCACTGCGAGTAGCGTTGCATAGTGCCCACTGCGACATAAATGTTTCTCCTGCGAGGTCAGGGGCCCACTAAGCGTTCATGAAACAAGACGAGCACCTACGAATCTGCACACGTTGCTGATGGTGTTGATGATAGTGATAAATAATTACGCTCGTGTTTTTTTTTATTGTTGGCCCTCAAGACCAACCAGTCATCGCGCAATTCGCATTTTGTGACACCTGGCATGCTTCCACGCTTCTTCTTCGCTATATTACGTGTGTTAACAGTTCTCTCATTGCATATAACGTTGACACAATGTCCTTGGTCTGCTGTTGTATTGTTGTTTTTTAAGGTACATTGAGCACTTCGTGGTAAAACACAGGTTTGCCACGCAGACATCCCAGCTTTGAACAGCGTTCTCGCGAAATCCGAAGGATACGCGGGCTGCACATGTTAAGCGTATACGAATCTACCGAGTCTTGCAATGGCCCCTTCAAGCTTCCTTGTTCTTTGATGTCACGCGCCACTTGATCGCACTCACACACGCGCACACACACAAACACACGCACGTACGCACGCCTTCTCTCTTTCTCTCTAGTTATCTAAGACAACTCTCTACCTCTGGATAGCTCTGTCCTTAAAGCTATGCGGAAGTATGTCCACTTGAAACTTCGCTATACAAGCTGGCCAAAAGAGAAAAAAATACGTATATAAAATATCGACAGCGGTGACATCCGGCACAATTAAGCGCAACCGGAACGCGTGGAATACCCTCGTTAACAGAATCCCTTCGACCAATGCGTGCACCATAGCCGCTTGCAATGGTGGCAGCAATGTGTACACAGGCAGACAGCCGGCGAGCCAGGTACGCTAAGGAGCGGTTGACGGAGGCGCTAGCTGCTGCAGGTGGTTCAGGGCAGCTGACGACTGGGAGTGCCAAGAAACTGTATTGATTCATCGTCGACCAGGACCCTGCCTCGAGAGAGTGCACGAAACCGAGCGAAACGCAAGTGATGGATTCAGTCGCCATTTCTCGTTGAGCCTCGCTAAAGGGTAACGGAACGCAATTTTCATGGAGCGAATAGGGAAAAATGTGGGTACGAACGTTAGTGCGAGCGATGAAATGCTGCTGCGATTTTTTAGGTTGGTATATCACCGAGTGAAAATCCTGTTTCTCTTCCAAGCAGTCCCGGTCGGGCCCTTGTCCTTAGCTTTTTTGAAAGCCTGTCCTGTAATTACAATATAACGGACTATAATTGTAACGCTTGTCATGCGTGCCGTGCGTACTACCTAAAACATAAGTCTTCCAGAACGAGATTCTTCCTGTAATGAAGGGAAGATGTTGAAATTTCAATAACTTCATTTTACCTTTGTTAAAGAAGCGAGACCCTTAAAGTTTCCACTTGTTTCCTTCAAACTTTGCGTCTTTCATAACCATATGGTGGTTTTGTGACGTTAAACCCCACATATCACTCAATCCTCCAAACCTTGGAGTGTTAGTCAGTGCCACAGGTAGCCATGGCAGCGAGTGTGCTGTCATGGCTACTTGTGTGCTGCTTGCTTCAGGAAGCACATCATTTTTTTTACGAGTTGGCAGTTCACCAATAATCCATGGCACACTACATAGGTTCTGCCAAAACGAGCCCGTCGCTATGACCTAAAGAAAATGTAACTTTAAAAACAAGCCCAGTAATAATATTTTAGCTGAAATGGCAACTCACTCGCTTTTCTTGGTCTTAATCTGAACTACTCCACTTTGAGGTTGATTCCAGGCAAGCTCGCCATTCCCGCGACTACGTGCGCATTGTTTCTGGGATAGGTACGGGCGAGATGGTTACAAAAGCGGGAATGCCGGTCAGAAGCATACGGGTTCTCACCCCATTTACCCACTCGAACCAACTTTGACATACGTTTTTTGTCAACAAAGTATTCAATGCTGGCTTGAAGAGAGACGCACCCATTAAGGCTAACGCGTGCGCTCACAGATTCCTCTGAGGCTCCTCTCCATATATGTTTCACAGCAGACGCCCGCATGCAATTCATCGACGTCGTCTTTCAACGAACAATGTCCCGCAACTAAGTGGAATTGATGTTCCAGCATTGTTTGCGCGTTATTAATCCAGAAATATTGTGGCTTTCCAATAAAGTAATATAGGATGATTTTCTGTGCAATACACGCAACGATGGTTTGCTAATTTTCAAACATACACGTCTCTAATGGACGGCAAAGTGTTCCTGCGTTCTTCTGCGTATTACAAGGTGAAAATATTTTAATGTACGGCATTGAGCACTGTTCAACCAGCCTTAATCATTTGCAATGACATTTCATGCAAATTAATGCAAAAAAAATGTTGAACCATTAGGTTTCTTCATTGAATTAAGTAATGATGTTGAGAGATAAAACATCTATTTGCTTCTAAGAAGCCATAATAAAAAGCACCTGACAAAGAGGCATTCACTACGACACAGTAGTTTCATTGATTCATTCCGTTATTGAAACAATGTCAGTTTACCCTCTTTCCATAGCAATCAAAATGTATTGCGTGATTGTAACGTTTGAAAGAATGCTTGTCGAGCTCGGACGCTGTTTTTTGTTTTCTATAAGTATACAGCCTGCGAATTTTATGGTCATATGCCTATTTACATTAGCCTCCAAGTTGTGGCTCTCATCTTGCGAAGAATAGAGGTTTGTGTGCTTGGGAATAATCTATCCTAAATTCTCGCATTGCTGTTGGGCTTTTTTCACACATCTTTGAACTGTACGGTCCTGAGCGATGGCATGATGCCAGCTTGGGATGACTCACTGATTCGTACTCTCTTGACATTCCAGAAAGATGACAATGCTCTCAAGCAAGCTAAAATAACGTCTGCCCAGGAATAAATATAGACGTAAAATTTGTTGCTAATTACACTACGGTTCTGTCGAAATAGATTGAAAGTGCGTGAAATTCAAGAACGAAGAATGGAGCACACTTTTCTTACAGCAAACAAAACCGATTAAACGAAGCTGCGCATCTAGTGGAATACCAAAAAGTGAGCAATAATGCGGCCCAAGAAAAAGTATATTATAACCAAGAGATCAAAAAGAATTAAAATGCACTTGCAACAATTTTTTACAAAAATTACAGATTTTTTTTCATTTCAAATATATATTTTTTTGAAGTGGTGGAGGCTACGAAAGTTCGGAGGGACAAGTCGATGAATGCTGCGGGGGAAAGAGGTTCGCATTGATTGCAATGGTCATTATGGATCGATGGTCGGCCGGCACGAGTAGTAATGAACAAAAGAAACAAGACGGGCCAGTTCACATAAAATGGTCATTGCACACAATGCGCGATGGAAGCCGTCGCGTTTCCAATACGCAGCCTCATCCCACATTGTGCGCGAGCACTTTGCGCTGCACCACCGGTAATGAACTAGTTTCTGAACCACCACGGTAATTAGAATCAATAAGCACGCGTGCTATTTTGGGTGGTGTGCACCAAGTGCCAGTCTTTGTGAAGAAATTTTGGGGCATAGTTTGTTTCTTGTTTCGTTCATCTCAACTTGGCTCATTATCAACATTGCTGTTTTCTAAGTTCCTCTTCGAGAAAGGTTTTGTCCTACACAATGAGCACGATGCGATGTTTTGTGCTTTATTGTGGTGCATAAGCATCATATAAAAAAATTAAAGGGGCTGAGATGGGCAGTGTTTCGCTGAGAGATTAGTGTCGTTTGATAGGTTTCAGCATAGAAGGTTAAGAATTCATTCGTGTTGGCAGATCTATCTTGCATTACAATTAGACACCTAATTTCTTTTGTATACATGACAAAATTTCTTCGACAGTTCATCCAAGTCATTTTAGTGCACACAACACAGACGTGCAGTCTCTATCTACAACACTGTGAGGCAGATTTGCACAGCTTTTTTTTACAAGTTATACTGCTAGTTTATACCGTTTGTAGTAAAATAATCATTAGTTTTAAAGAGGCCTTGATGCGAAACCGCTTCGTTACGCTCGACATAATTTGTGACAAGTCATCAGTAATTCTCCCAGCGCATAAACTTGTACGCACATTTTGATCAGCTCTCTATTCAGAATAACTACTACTATCACAGCAATATTGCTGGCCGTCTAAGTTCACAGACGTAAATTGGCCTCCAGGGCACGCCAGCCACGTTTATATAGGGAACTAAACGCAAGAACACCCGCTAACCTAATGTCTGCACAACATTTTCTCAGGCTTTATGAAAAACTCTTTCCAGTCTATCAAGTCTGGTCACCAGCGGAGCTGAAAGATGCACTACTGCTTCTGCAGCCATCGCTGGTCTTTCGTTAGTGCACTGCTCCTTCCTCGCAGTGAGCCTTCGATGTATACTAGCGATGTATGAGTGCGTCACCGCAGCGCCTAGACTCGAATGACGCGGCTAAACGCATAAGGAATGGGCGTGACTCTACTTTCCATATATCACGTGGTACTGAACGGCCTGCAGAATCAGTGCATGTTTAACAGATCGAAGATGCGAATTGATTCAGTCATGATATGACGTTGTAAAATCGTATATCACGAGGACGGCGCACATATGTGTGACCTGTGACGCTGTAGTAACGTCACATAAAGTAATCGCTCACTTGGAGGTGGTCACGTGGTTTTTGTTTTTGTAAGCCGATTCATTCCGTGACGCCGCACAATCAAGGAGGTGGGGCATAAACAACTCTGCTGTGAGAAATCAGGCAGTCGAGGCATATTTTAATAAACTATATGTTCACGCGGCAACAACATGTGTACAGTTATATACAATGACAGTACTATTATATCAGAATATGCGTAGGGCATATGAAGACGCATGTGAGAACGTTGTGTGACGATGGTCATTATTTCAACAATACGTTACAGCGGGCTATACTCTATGTCGCAATACACTTGCTATAGAAGAAGTAAACACCTTGTGTTTATGCGGCTAATCAAGTGTGTGACGATAACGAAGCTGACGGATTTGCGTGGACATGGTGGTTCTGTGAGAAGGACGAGGAGAAAATCGCGAGAGTGGTGGATAGGCCTTGAAAGGAAGTGAGAGGAAGAGACGAAGAAATATGCCAGTCCTAACAGTCAAATATTGGCTGAGAAATGTTATACGTGCCGAAATGTATCAATCAACGGGGATAAAATAACACAGAGATGAGGAGGGGAGTACCTCTTGCCCAACTTGACTGAAAAAAAGGGGTGCACGGCTGGCTTGTTTCTGCTTCTACTTGGAAGCCACAATATTGAGAATTATTATTGGATCCCTTTTATTGCGTGCGATCGATATCCGCCCGAAGAGCAGAGAGAAAGTGGATTGACGGCTATGGCACTCCTCGACACCATTAATATGGCATCGTCCGTAACGACCAATCAAGGAAGGAGGCGGATTGTCAGGTGGGTTGGGGGAAAAAAAGGTAATCAAGCAAAGATGAAATTGAGGAAAGAGACCTCGACCTAAGGAGGTGAAGTGTAAATGCGGACTTCCCAGTAGCTGTTTTTTTTAGCGATCGGCAAGGCACCACTTCTTCCTGTCGAAGGGACCGAGACTCTCTGCATGTCCCGCGGGATGGTGAATGGTCCGTGTTGAAACAACACAACAAACGCTGCGAAGGTTCTGTGTGTCCCTCGCACTGCTCGACGAAGGAAGCTGCCAAGTGGGAGGAAAGCGGAAGGGGCCGATGTGAGTGCCGACGGACAGTAATAGATAAGAGTTGAACGACATCGCTCGAAATCATTTCTCTCAGTCTTCAGCGACTGGGGCTCCACGTTCCGTCAACACACGAGGCGCTCTGCAAGGGTGACCTGAAGCCAGAACGGTGCGACTCCACAAGGCTGTTGTAGGACAGCGATCGTTTTCGCCTGCTGTTGCTTCGGCGACATCGTAGGAAGGGGAGAGAGCGGGAAAGAGAGCACAGACGAAAGAAAGAAGAAAGCGCTATTATTGCGACACTCTCGTCTGGATTTCGCCGGTGGCGTCGGCGTGGCACGTCGGCGTCATGCACCGTATATGTATACGCATCTACATATATATATGAAAACGCAAGAAAGAAAAACAATCCCAGAAGAAGACCCCGGCCGCGCGGAGTCGATGTGGGACCTCCGAGTCGTGAATGTGAGGCGTTTAAACCGCTGAACCACTCGACAGGTACCTTCTTCATGGTTAAAGCGGCAAGCTATTCATATCTAGCACTTACCGCTGTTGGCGGGAATCTGGGGGGAGGGAGGAACTAACGTGTTTCAGCATTATCAGCACGATGGTTGCAGTGAGCGCGCGGCAGCTCTCATCCTCACGCTACTTTGTCCGCGTAATGATTAGAAAGGTGTACGCTCGATCGTGCACCATTATCTTGTAGTGGGGAGAATCATAAGTCTGGCTAGCCTTTGAGTTTTGTCGGAACGATTTTGTTGAAGTTCCCGGGCACACAAAACTCACTGAAATTACTGCACAGCCTCCATTTTCGAAAGGGCGCACTTTTCAGACACAGCGAAGTAACAACTGAGACGCTTATTCACGTCAATCCTGTACCTGTAAGGTACGTTTCGTGCGTTTTTTGTGTGTGTGCGTGAGGAAACGCGGGGCACGTTTCGATCTTCTGCCATTCTGCGCGTGCCTTCCAATTTGTTGCTATCGCTTTCATTGCTTCGCCTTTGCGGCAAAAGCTGTGACTTTTTTTTTAATTTCCTCTCTTCGCCCCCTCGGTCGAAGGAATGGAAGGTAGGAATACGAAATAAGGGAAACATAACTGGCCTTACAGAATGTCCCTTTTGCTCTCAGTCATTAGCGGTACCTATTGCGCTGGAATGTCTGCGTGCTGAACACAAAATATGCGTTTCTCGCTCACTCTTTCATGTTTCTCGTCCAGCCCAACTTGCACCCGTTGCTCGCGATACTCTCAATTTCCAGAGACCGAATTCGAATTCCTTTACCAGGACAACGGGAGAATGCTACCGCTCTGTCAAGTACCTTCTCGGGGCTGCAGAAGCTCCGGCGCAGATATCCACAGCTGAATTGATTCGCTGTGAAATGGATGACCCATCACGCTCGAGGCTATAGTGGGGCATCAGAGGGATGCCAGATTCAAAAATTATTTCTGTGGAGTCGACAAATTAGCGTTTTACTATACGAGAAAAAGCAAATATAAAAAACGACGTTTTCAAAGAAAATTTGACTAATCTTGAGAGGTCATCGGAATCTGGCCGTGGAGTCCCAAATGTTTACGGAGTTTCCTCTGTTGTGATAAGACTACTAATGGCTGCACAATCGTCGTCTTCCTATGGGCTCAGAAGGGAAACAAAGCTAGCTGTGAGGTCACAATCAGGATTAGTGTGTCCACTAAATAAAGTTCCGTAGCACTTTTGGAATGTTACGATACTACAAGAACACCATTAGAGTATAGGTCTGCAGTTACTTTGAACTTTTAACGGCATTTTTCGTGTAGTAAAGCTTGGCACGCTGCTGTCCTATGTTTAAGGTTCACCTATTCCGAGATTTATTACGTGCCCTTCTGTAGCGAGTGGCATCATATTTTAGGATTTGGCGTTTGATATTTTCAATTTCATTGATGTACGATCTCGGTCTCTCGCATTTCAGCTCATATAGGTTGTACAGGCTCGTGCGTTGTCTAGTATGTTCACGGCGAGCTATACTGTTGGCGTTTCTCAGAGCTCAGCCGCTTCAGCGCTATTTCGTCATCAGTATCTAAATGAAGCAAATGACGCATGTTGGGCGCGCTCTAATGGTCGTCATTCCAACGTTGCGATACGTGCGCGCGATCACCTCATGACCTCGTTATTGTGGTGCTTCTTACGTCTTATGTTTCCATCGCTAGTTTGCTTTGAAGTTACAGTTGTTAAAGAGAGCCACGAAGGTCACTTCACTCGCAGCCACGGCCACGTTTACAATAGACTCGTGCTGCTCCCCCACGAGCAAGTAAGAATTGTGACAGACTTTCGTGCTCGTCCTGTATATACTTGTGTGCTTGTTTCGTGCGCCTTGATCTCTGTTTGAGCAAGGCGCTTCAAGTTTCGAGCGGTGACCGTCTGCGCTCATTCTGGGTATGCTCATTCCATGCGTACTTTCTGCTTAAGGCGCGCACTGCAAGTTTCGAGCAGTATGCCAATTTTTGTGTTAAATAACAGTTTGTTGCTGCAGTTGTCACTCCTTCACCTTTCTGGCGAAAAAACGCACAATAGACGCTTAACTGTCCTTGTGAAGACACGCTTCGATTTCGTATCTAACCGATCATAAACAAAAGTATCAGTCTCTTTAGTGCTTCTGAAAAGCATCTCGTTACATTTCTGCACTGCACTGTTTCATAACTGAATACGTCGGTCAAACTCGCAGAAGTTTCTGGTGCTGTATGCTGTCACAAAAGTTGTACGTGTGCAACCATGGCCCTAAGCACGGGGGTGACCTGAAGCCAGAACGGTGCGACTCCACAAGGCTGTTGTAGACAGCGATCGTTTCGCCTGCTGTTGCTTCGGCGACATCGTAGGAAGGGGAGACGGGAAAGAGAGCACAGACGAAAGAAAGAAAGAAAAGCGCTATTATTGCGACACTCTCGTCTGGATTTCGCTGGTGGCGTCGGCGTGGCACGTCGGCGTCATGCACCGTATATGTATACGCATCTACATATATATATGAAAACGCAAGAAAGAAAAACAATCCCAGAAGAAGACACCGGCGCGCGGAGTCGATGTGGGACCTCCGAGTCGTGAATGTGAGGCGTTAACCGCTGAACCATCGACAGGTACCTTCTTCAAGGTTAAAGCGGCAAGCTATTCATATCTAGCACTTACCGCTGTTGGCGGGAATCTGGGGGGAGGGAGTAACTAACGTGTTTTCAGCATTATCAGCACGATGGTGCAGTGAGCGCACGGCAGCTCTCATCTCTCACGCGTACTTTGTCCGCGTAATGATTAAAAGGTGTACGCTCGATCGTGCACCCTTATCTTGTAGTGGGGAGAATCATAAGTCTTGGCTAGCCTTTAGTTTTGTCGGAACGATTTTGTTGAAGTTCCCGGGCACAAAAACTCACTGAAATTACTGCACAGCCTCCATTTTTCGAAAAGGGCGCACTTTTCAGACACAGCGAAGTAACAACTGAGACGCTTATTCACGTCAACCTGTACCTGTAAGTACGTTTCGTGCGTTTTTTGTGTGTGTGCGTGAGAAACGCGGGGCACGTTTCGATCTTCTTGCCATTCTGCGCATGGCCTTCCAATTTGTTGCTATCGCTTTCATTGCTTCGCCTTTGCGGCAAAGCTGTGATTTTTTTTTTAATTTCCTCTTCGCCCCCCTCGGTCGAAGGAATGGAAGGTAGGAATACGAAATAAGGGGAAACATAACGGCCTTACGAATGCCCTTTTGCTATCAGTCATTAGCGGTACCTATTGCGCTGGAATGTCTGCGTGCTGAACACAAAACATGCATTTCTCGCTCACTCTTTCATGTTTCTCGTCCAGCCCAATTAGCACCCGTTGCTCGCGATACTCTCAATTTCCAGAGACTGAATTCGAATTCCTTTACCAGGACAACGGGAGAATGCTACCGCTCTGTCAAGTACCTTCTCGGGGCTGCAGAAGCTCAGTCGCAGATATCCACAGCTGATTTAATCCGCTGTGAAATGGATGACCCATCACGCTCGAGGGCTATAGTGGGGCATCAGAGGGATGCCAGATTCAAAAATTATTTCTGTGGAGTCGACAAATTAGCGTTTTACTATACGAGAAAAAGCAAATATAAAAAACGACGTTTTTAAAGAAAATTTGACTAATCTTGAGAGGTCATCGGAATCTGGCCGTGGAGTCCCAAATGTTTACGGAGTTTCCTCTGTTGTGATAAGACTACTAATGGCTGCACAATCGTCGTCTTCCTATGGGCTCGGAAGGGAAACAAAGCTAGCTGTGAGGTCACAATCAGGATTAGTGTGTCCTTAAATAAAGTTCCGTAGCACTTTTGGAATGTTGACGATACTACAAGAACACCATTAGAGTATAGGTCTGCAGTTACTTTAAACTTTTATTGGCATTTTTCTTGTAGTAAAGCTTGGCACCCTGCTGTCCTGAGTTTAAGGTTCACCTATTCCGAGATTTATTACGTGCCCTTCTGTAGCGAGTGCATCATATTTTAGGATTTGGCGTTTGATATTTTCAATTTCATTGATGTACGATCTCGGTCTCTCGCATTTTAGCTCATATAGGTTGTACAGGCTCGTGCGTTGTCTAGTATGTTCACGGCGAGCTATACTGTTGGCGTTTCTCAGAGCTCAGCCGCTTCAGCGCTATATCGTCATCAGTATCTAAATGAAGCAAATGACGCATGTTGGGCGCGCTCTAATGGTTGTCGTTCCAACGTTGCGATACGTGCGCGCGATCACCTCATGACCTCGTTATTGTGGTGCTTCTTACGTCTTATGTTTCCATCGCTAGTTTGCTTTGAAGTTACAGTTGTTAAAGAGAGCCATGAAGGTCACTTCGCTCGCAGCCACGGCTGCGTTTACAATAGACGCGTGCTGCTCCCCCACGAGCAAGTAAGAATTGTGACAGACTTTCGTGCTTTTCCTGTATATACTTGTGTGCTTGTTTCGTGCGCCTTGATCTCTGTTTGAGCAAGGCGCTTCAAGTTTCGAGCGGTGACCGTCTGCGCTCATTCTGGGTATGCTCATTCCATGCGTACTTTCTGCTTAAGGCGCGCACTGCAAGTTTCGAGCAGTATGCCAATTTTTGTGTTAAATAACAGTTTGTTGCTGCAGTTGTCACTCCTTCACCTTTCTGGCGAAAAAACGCACAATAGACGCTTAACTGTCCTTGTGAAGACACGCTTCGATTTCGTATCTAACCGATCATAAACAAAAGTATCAGTCTCTTTAGTGCTTCTGAAAAGCATCTCGTTACATTTCTGCACTGCACTGTTTCATAACTGAATACGTCGGTCAAACTCGCAGAAGTTTCTGGTGCTGTATGCTGTCACAAAAGTTGTACGTGTGCAACCATGGCCCTAAGCACGGGGGTGTATTCCATGTCAAACATAGTAGCACGAATACATTCGCGTCTCAACGTCGCACATATGTAGGTTCATGAGCATTCGTGATTGAGGCCCATCAGCATTAACCCAAAAGTTTTGAGTCTCCGCTGCTTCGATGTCCAGCTACAGAAAAGCGCACAAAAATTTAGCATTTCGCCTGCATCTATTAGTGGCTGGTGCAACCGGGGTTCAATCATGTGATCTTCAAAGCAGCATTCAAGCACATTAACCAGGCCACCACGGCGTCGCGCACACCTTGATAACAAATCGATGACTATGCGAGCATGTGCATTGTTTGTATTTTTATTTAGGTTCTCAAGATGTGTGTGACATCAATCACAGCATTACGGTATATACGCCTCGGTTCTCGCGTCACCACGACGCGATTTACGTGTAAAACGAAAATAATTTGACTCCCATACATCATTATTTAGTCGTAAAGCTATGGAGTAACAGACGTTCATGTTCACTGTAAATTGTTTGGCAAATGCATTACATTTATTATGTGCATTGGATTATGCACCCTAAGATTATGAACCCCAGTGCTTCCGCAACCAGTATAAGCCTTCTGAGCAACAATGCCACACAGATTGGCGTGCACACGTCAGCAGGAAATATGGGGGGCCAGCCCCTTAGTCACAAAAAAGAGGTAGAGGTGTGCCAGTTCAGCGTCATACATTGACCTAATAGTGAGTGGAGAGGCCTGTGACCAACTTTCATCCGCCCCGTGAAGTGGGTCCATGAAGGAGTACTTATACTACCTCTGGGCTACATGGGGATGCCTATGAATACAGTGAGGAACCAATAATGCAGCCTGAAGTTAGTTTTATTCATTTATTTTGAAAAGCCGCGCCTACTTGGATACTGTTCTCATAAGGCATAACGTCTTGGAAAGCTTATTTCAACATTGGGAATCCTGAGGCCCGTGGTCAAAATGTTTTTAATGGGCTTGACTGTGACCACGACTTTTTACAAATGGGTGGCATAGACAGCTGATTGATTGATTGATTGATTTGTGGGGTTTAACGTCCCAAAACCACTATATGATTATGAGAGACGCCGTAGTGGAGGGCTCCGGAAATTTTGACCACCTGGGGTTCTTTAACGTGCACCCAAATCTGAGCACAAGGGCCTACAACATTTCCGCCTCCATCAGAAACGCAGCCGCCGCAGCCGAGAATCGAACCCGCGACCTGCGGGTCAGGAGCCGAGTACATTAGCCACTAGACCACCGCGGCGGGCGGGCATAGACAGCGTTTTTGTTACAATGGAAATGTAGAAATTCAGCAAGCAGTTTTAGTGAGAAAGTATACAGGTATAATAAATCAGACAGACTGAAAATATTAAGCTCAAAAGGATGAAACTAAAAAATATAAATGACCGTGACTATATACTCATACATATGAAATTATTAATATAGAGTAACGATGCAAGATTTTCACCGAGTGAGGTTGGGCACGTGCCTACACGCTTGCTACACTGTCAATCCGAGCATGCGTAAGTATATTCGAAGGAGAGAAAGTGATGCTTGAAAACAAACCAGCTGTTTAGTCAATGTCCATGGTGGCACTGCAGGGATTACGGCAGGGCAAAACCTGAAGGGATCATGTGCCTATGTCACAGAACGAGCGCTAAAAATGGGCGCGCCGCCAAATTCTTGCGATAACGGCGGGAGAAACGCCGGGAGGTCAAAAGAAAAAAAAACAAGAAAACAAACATCCAAGGCTCCCCGGGCGCGCGCTCTCCCCGCGGAAGCGTGGCTTCGCCGACGAACCTCCTCACCCACAACGGCGGCCGAGCAAGCGCTGGAAAGTTCCAGAAGGAAATAGGCGTGGTCATACCGAGCTGAGTCATCTACCGCGGAGGGCATTCCAACCGTCTCGCCCTCTTCCCAGCCTTCGCTGCGTATCGCGCCGACGAAATGACGAGAACCTTCTGGAATGTCGCGCGGAAGGTATTTAACCGAGCAACCGAGACGAGAGATCAGGAGAAGACGGAAGTTAGCGCCAGAGCGCGTAGGGTAATTCCGCCGTGTAGTCGGCGAAGGTTTTGTCGGTAGCGACAAAGCAGGAGAAGAAGAGGATTTCCACCTGAGGGGTGAAGGCTCGAGCTACAGGCAAGAGCGTGTGTTTACCGCTATCGAGCGAAGACGCGTGGCAACAGCTGCGTGTGTGAAGCCGACGTGTTTTCGGCGAAGAAGTGTGAAGCCTGGAGAGTGGCCTATTGAAGACGTGAGGTTTCCTGAAAGAGAAACTTCGAGGGCAGCGGAACGACAGCAACGCTGGACTTTGAGTGAGTGATTCTCGGAAGAATATCATCCAGAGTTTTGCTCCAAGAACTTTGGACTGGATAGGTTTCCTGTCTCTTTAGTCTTTAAGTGTCTCGGTTGTTCAATGCATGCGACTGCATTGTAGTGCGTATGTTGTCTGTGTCCGTTGTTTCGAGTGTGGCTGATTGTACTGTGTAGTACGTTGTTTGTTTGGTGTTATATTGTACTCAACTCTCGTGGAGAGTGCATACTTGTGTGTTGTTTTGATCTGCAATATTGAGAATATAATTTTGTTTGTTTATCAACTCTCGGCTCTGACTTGTTCTTTGGGCCACAGCCGGCGTCTGCTGGCGCGCCAATAAGGACCAATTCTAAATTGTCCACGCTTTCGTGGTGCGGTTCGGGGGGGGGGGCGATACTTCGGCTCTTGGAATTAGCCCGGCGATCGCCTCCCTAATAAACGGGACATGTGTGACAATTAATCTGGCGTCCGCGACACAGGACCTTTTGGTGCACAGTGTGTCCAAAGTAGTGAGAAAGAGCCTCGAGTTGTTGATAGCGCTATCGGAACGATTTTGTGTTTTGTTCAGTGTTCTCGTTAACGAGTGCAGGGGAGTGTTTCGATAGTCTGATTTAGGCAGATACTTTTTGCACGCGGCAAGGTTTTATTTGCGAGTTGCGAGACACCATGGATCTCGAAAAGTTAGTCGCTCTTGGTGAGAAGATGGGTCTTTCTGGCGCCGAACTACGGAAGTGGGTCACCCAGAAGGAAAAAGAAGAAAAAGAGAGGGCCAAGGAAGAAAAAGCAGCTGAGTTGGAACGAGAAAGGTTGGCAGCTGAGAGAGCAAAGGAAGAAAGAGAGCAGCAATTGAAGTTGGAGCTGGAGAGAGAGAAGTTGGCAGCCGAAAGGGCGAGAGAAGAAAGAGAAGCGAGGGAGCGACAGCTGAAAGAAGAAAGAGAGAAAGGGAACGGCAGCGGCAGCACGAGATGGAACTCGAGCGGCTCCGTTCGCAACAGCGAAGTGAAACTCCCGTCCCAAGCTCCAGAGTGAAGCAAGCGAACGGGCAGGACCAACGGCTTACCGCTTGAACCCAAGCAAGCTGCTCGTAGCGTTTGATGAAAGGAAGGACGACCTTGACGCGTACCTTCACGATTTGAGACGATTGCGAGGAGCCAGAATTGGCCGGAACACCCAATGGGCAACTGCTTTGAGTACTTGCTGAGTGGTGAAGCGCTCAGTGTGTACGGCAGGCTGACGCTGACCGAGGCAGCCAACTACGCAAAGGTGAAAGCTGCTTTGGCTGAAGCGATTTAGATTTACTGTAGAAGGTTTCCGGGACAGATTTCGGACAGGAAAACCAGCTGATGTGAGACGGCTACGCAGTATGCTGCCCGACTTTGCCACTATTTCGACAGATGGATTGAACTTTCAGGGACAGCGAAGGAGTACGATGAGCTTAGAGAGCTCTTAATTAGAGAACAATTTCTTACTAGTTGCCACCCAAGCCTGGTCGCTGTACTTGAAAGAGAGGAGAGCTAAGTCACTTGAAGACATGCTTGAATTGGCTGATCAATTCTTGGAGCGCAAGGTGGAACTAATTTGGCCAAGGTCAAGAAGGAGTGTTCCTGAGATTCGAAAAATTCGGCACCCGAACAAAGAAGCGTGCACCGGAGAGTGTTCCGCGATGTTTTTTGTGTAACCGAGTGGGTCATCGCGCGAGCCACTGTCGTACCACTTTACGAGCCCTACGGTATTAAAATGTTTCAAGTGTGGTCAGACTGGGCACAAAGCAGACGCATGTCGAAACGGAGCGAGTCAAACTCACCAGGTGTCCTGTGTGCTGACAGCATCAAAATCCGATGATAAGGCCGTCACAGTTGGATTCGTAGAGTTGAAAAGTGGGGAGAAATTCCTATTTGTGGGTGCGGTAATGGCAAAACAGCTAACCGGTGTTCACGAAGGGAATGCCAACGCTGCCTGGAAAAGTTGCGGACAAAAGGTTACGGTGTTAAGAGATACCGGCAGTTCCACTGTTATCGTGCGGAGAAATTTGTACGGGAAAGTGAGTTAACAGGCAAAACGAAACCAGTTTGCCTAATTGACCGTACGGGTCGGAGTGCTTCCCGAAGCAGAGATTGAGGTGGAAACCCCGTACTCAGCGGGGAAGGTTACGCTCTATGTATGACGACCCCCCTTTACGACCTTGTCATCGGAAACAATCGACGAGGGCGCGAGGACCGAATGATCCGGAATGTTTGGGAGAAGACCCTAAGATAGAACCCCTCGCCAACCCAGCGACCGCGAGATACAGTGAGGGAAGCATCCCGTGACGGATCTCACTAGAGCCCAGGTGAAGCCGCGGCGCAAGAGACAGCGAATGAGAAGATGATCGAGTTAATGAGTTCACTGGGTGCGCAGCTTGGACGTACGTCGGCACGACCCAAACCGACCGAGAGTGTGAAAATGACGGAGTCGGCCAGCCAGGGCCACTGCCGTGACATGAACAAGCTGGTAAATAAACCGACAGGACCCGTTGAACGTTATGACCCGTTAACGGTGTCGGAAGTGACAACGATGGCTGAGACGCCGCCTCAGATATCGTCGTTGGAAAAGGCTCGCCGAAAAAGAACAAGGAAAAACAAGAAGAAATCGAGCGAGCACCGCAAGAAAGGACGCAAGCGCAGCTCGAAATACACAGGATAAGTGCTGAAGTCGAATCAGAATGTGTTTGGCAGTGCTGAGTGCCATATGTTGTTAATGTTGTTATCCTGTGTCACAAGTGTCGAAGTGTCTGTGCTGTGATGTGATGTATAGTGTTGTATAATTGTTGTAATGAGAGAACTTTGTACGTTTGTATTGTTTGGAATGAGTGATGAAGTGTTGTAGTCGTGTACCTGTGGCTATATTTCGTGTTGTGGAATTGAACTACAATGTAAGATTGTATTGAGCGATCTATTGCGAATGTGAAGTGTCATGAGCGACGGTTTGTGTTACAGTCGTTCAGAGTGTGTGGTGACTGTTCGCGCTCGTTTGTGTGGTTTTGAATATTATGAGATAATATTCTTAAAGTGGGGCAGTGTCACAGAACGAGCGCTAAAAATGGGCGCGCCGCCAAATTCTTGCGATAACGGGCGGGAGAAACGCCGGAAGGTCAAAAGAAAAAAAAAGAAAACAAACATCCAAGGCTCCCCGGGCGCGCGCTCTCCCCGCGGAAGCGTGGCTTCGCCGACGAACTCCTCACCCCACAACGGCGGCCGAGCAAGCGCTGGAAAGTTCCAGAAGGAAATAGGCGTGGTCATACCGAGCTGAGTCATCTGCCGCGGAGGGCGTTCCAACCGTCTCGCCCTCTTCCCAGCCTTCGCTGCGTATCGCGCCGACGAAATGACGAGAACCTTCTGGAATGTCGCGCGGAAGGTATTTAACCGAGCAACCGAGACGAGAGATCAGGAGAAGACAGAAGTTAGCGCCAGAGCGCGTAGGGTAATTCCGCCGTGTAGTCGGCGAAGGTTTTGTCGTAGCGACCAAGCAGGAGAAGAAGAGGATTTCCACCTGAGGGGTGAAGGCTCGAGCTACAGGCAAGAGCGTGTGTCTACCGCTATCGAGCGAAGACGCGTGGCAACAGCTGCGTGTGTGAAGCCGACGTGTTTTCGGCGAAGAAGTGTGAAGCCTGGAGAGTGGCCTATTGAAGACGCTGAGGTTTCCTGGAAGAGAAACTTCAAGGGCAGCAGAACGACAGCAACGCTGGACTTTGAGGTGAGTGATTCTCGGAAGAGTATCATCCAGACTTTGCTCCAAGAACTTTGGACTGGATAGGTTTCCTGTCTCTTAAGTCTTTAGTGTCTTGGTTGTTCAATGCATGCGACTGCATTGTAGTGCGTACTGTTGTCTGTGTCCGTTGTTTCGAGTGTGGCTGATTGTACTGTGTAGTACGTTGTTTGTTTGGTGTTATATTGTACTCAACTCTCGTGGAGAGTGCATACTTGTGTGTTGTTTTTGATCTGCAATAATTGAGAATATAATTTTGTTTGTTTATCAACTCTCGGCTCTGACTTGTTCTTTGGGCCACAGCCGGCGTCTGCTGGCGCGCCAATAAGGACCAATTCTAAATTGTCCACGCTTTCGTGGTGCGGTTCGGGGGGCCGATACTGCGGCTCTTGGAATTAGCCCGGCGATCGCCTCCCTAATATAACGGGACATGTGTGACAGCCTATGCGTATCGAGGCATCGCGAACAGGTACAGCCTGGTCGGTCCACTTGTAGCGAAAACAACGGGTGCTGTGCATGTCGGGTCAGCGACGAAGGTGCACTCGAAGAGGCTCACAGGACGTATAAACCTGTATAGGGTAGGTGCGGGACTTCTCTATAGCGCCAGAGGTGGACGTGCACCGTGGCAGGCCAAGTCATATTCTCAGTGCTCGTGTCTGAAGGTTCTCTAAAGTACGAAGGCACGTTGCCCGCATGCTGGAAAGCACAGGTGAGCCGTACGTTATATAGCCCACAAACAATGCCTTGTATAACTGCAGAAGACTTTTCTTCGAAGGGCCCCATCTCAGTCCTGCTATAACACGAACATATACAAAACTGATTAGTTTGTTTCGCAGCACAGTCACATGCTCTGACCAGGACAGGTTGCGATCAATGACGACCCTAAGTAGCGGTGGTACTTTACCACGGGAATCACTGCTCCGTGAGCGAAGATTGGGTACCGCGACGTTGATTTCTCCGTAAATGCCAATGCAGCACATTTTGCTATTGAAAGTTCCAGGCCCTGACGACGTAAGTACTTAGATGTTAATGATGTGCCTTGTTGTAGCCTTGCTCGCAGTTGTGGTCGCGTTGCTCGAGATGCCCATATGCATATGTCGTCCGCATACGCACTGATTCTGACAACGTCGGGAAGCTCAGCTTCAAGGCCAATGAGTGCTATGTTAAAAAGCATTGGGCTCAGGACGGCGCCTTGCGGAACTCCACGGCTTACGAGGTGCCTGGCCGTGTCACCGTCGGAATGTCGACATAAAAAGGTCCGTCCTCTGAGATAGCTCCCTATCCATGCGTGTAGTCGGCCACCTACGCCGATGTCTTCAAGTGCGTCAGGAATGGGCCTCATGGTAGACGCTATCGTACGCGCCCTTTAAATCTGAGAAAAGGACCCCTTCCAATCTCCGACGTTGTCTTTCCTTTCAACAGAAGAAACTAGATCTACAACACCGTCTATAGAAGATCGGACCTCTACGGAAGCCCATTATAAAATCTGGTAAGCGACATTATCTCCAGCACCATTCCAATCTTGCCAGCACCATGCGTTCCATCACCTTACCCAGATGCAACTGGATAGGGCAATGGGTCTATAAAAAGACAACTCGTGTGAACACTTGCCTGGTTTCAGTAAGGCCACTATGCGGATGCACTTCCAACTCTCTGGGACTGTCGCTATTTCCCACGATGATTTGTTGAAACAACAAGAGAGCCCACCCTTGCTTCCTGGCTGAGGTGATATAGAGACGAATAAGTAATTCTGTCAGGCCCTGGTGCGGACGACCGCCAGGACGCAGAAATTCGCGGCGTCGAGTTCGTGCTTGTGAATGGTAAGTCGAGGCGATCGCGCTGCCTGGCGGTGAGGCTAAATACGGGAAGGTGATATCGATGAGGAGGACATCCTACGAGTAAGTGGCAGTAATCTTCTGCAACCTCTACTTCAGGTCGACCTTGCTTCAGAGCCTTCACATACGTGGATTTTCGTATAAGTCGCGTGTGTCTTTATATTGCCTCAAGCAACTCACCTGGCACATTTAGATGACCGATACAGCGACTCTGTGCACATTTACCCCGATGGATCGTAACTTCATCCGCCTCAGCTGCAGCCTTCGTGAACCCTCAACACAGATTTCCCGACAGTACAACTTAGATCATAGGTCATCTTCGACAGCTGCAGAACTTGTTGCTATACAATGAAGCCATAAAATTTGCGAACGACCAAGAACCACGTAAGTGGACGATTCTCTCTGATTCAAAATCAGCGCTTCAAGCTATTCATTCTTGCTCAAGAAGAGGCCAATTTTACGAGTTAGCGTTAGGAATCGTCCAAGCATTTGACCTAACACACAGGAGCGGTCACTTGATTACACTCCAATAGATACCTGGACACTGCGGCCTGGTTGGCAACGAAACAGCCGATAGCGAAGCAAGAGTGGCAATATACAACGCTCCTATGTACGTCAAAGTACCGTACTAGCGAAGTGACGTCAACACATTGTTGAGATCACTCATGCGGGAATGCGCTGCCACTTACTGGTCGCTACCAGATCACCGGAACAAGCGCCTGCGGGAAACAGACCCCGGTATGACTTTTCGTCTTCCAGATAAAATCAGCCGAAGACATGCTAATATACAGCATCGAATTCTCCTGGGCGTCGCCTTCACTTGCCACTACACCCACATAATCGGCCGTGCGGACAGCCCGAATCGTGAACGCTGCCAAGTGCGCGAAACGATAGCTCACATATTTTGTGACTGTGCATTATACGTGGCGCAAAGAAAAATGCTAACTGCAACGTTGGCAAGCATTGGACGAACACCATTAAGTGAAAGCCACATATTATAAGCAGTGAACGACGAAACAGTGTCAAAAACTGCTACAAAGGCTGTTCTAGACAATATAACAAGCACTGGACTAGAAACTAGACTGTAGCGTACTATGCTAAGTGGCTACTGTACATACGCACCACCTCTTCTTGTCCCCATCATCACCTTTCATCCCTCTTTCCTTCTCCTTTCTTTTATCCCCTGTGTAGAGTAGCAGGCTACAGCGAACTAGCTCAGGCCGACCTCTCTGCCTTCTAATAAATTCTCACTCACTTGAAAACAAACAAAAAAATAATTTGTAAATAAACTACCGTTATAGGTTGAAGTAGCAGCACAATCCAGTATAGTCAAACAGTAAATCTCCTAATACATTTACAACACCCGCTTTCTAACCTAATATATATCTGACGCTAAGCCTTTTTCCGTTTTATCAGTGATATCAAATCCCGTAACATCAAGGAAAGTAGGAAAAAAAAACTGTGATTTCTAATGTGAACGTCCAGACGCATGCAGACGTCGTTGACAATCATTCGTAAACGGTGGTTTGGCAACCGTAAGGCAACTCCTCCCAGCAATAGCAGGGCTCCGATCCAGACAACACAATTCGCTCTGGTTGTTACGCTCGTTAGCACACAGGAGTCGGCAGTGATTGAAGACGATGAACGGAGTAGCCATTATGCGCAGCGTTCGTCTCATGAACGATATTGCTGCTGTACTCTTACGAAGTGGCTCAATTTCGAATTCTCGATACAACAGGAATTGCATCGCACGAGAAAACACAGCTAAAAAAGAAAAGTGGGAGCCGAGATATAAGAGTAATTGGCGATCGGGACATTTTTTTTCCGAGCTGGCTTTCTGGCTGCATTGCGTGGAGCATACCATTTATCTTATTTCAACACGCCGCCGCTAATTTGAGATTCAGCAGACTCGAGGCAATATTTCATACCCTGCAAGTCTCAGAGGAATTTCTTCTAATCGCCTCTTACACGACACTGCACATCGTTGATGCGAAGATACAAGAACAATTTGAGTGGCTTGCATCGCAGAATATCAACCTTTTGTACCAACAGCAATCTTTCTTTTTTCTGGCATTTTATCACTTGTTAAACATTTTGGCTACACCCTGAGTAAACCAACAAGCCGATGCGTGCACACGTGCACAATAAGCTGATACAAAGCTTTGAAAGCTGGAAGAGTGAAAGGAGCTTAGTTACCATCTTGTTTCAACCACAAAGAAAACTATTAAATGAAACATATAGGCGCCAGTTGAACACGAAAATGTTTCAGGAATGCGCCAGAACCAAACTCATCCTCTATTTCCGGTTAGACGAGTCATCCGAAGGCGTTTTACTAGATAGTCGATGTACACTGCCAATTTTTACGAAAGGGAACACGGGAGCGCCTAGCCTGTGCGCCCCGGCGGCTTCTGGCGGTGCGTTAAAATTAGATGGACGGCAGCCAGCTTCTTTTCGCGTCATTTAATGGCAACGAAAACCGTCAGCAATTGGTGATATAGAACCGGCGGCAAGATTGCAACTCTCAAGGTGATTACCCGCCTCTTGCATGATCACTTTGAAGGGGGAGGGGTTTTGAATCTTGCCGGTGGTTCCATATTAGCAATACTGCTTGTTTCGCTCGCCGCTAGATGACGCGAAAAGAAGCATTGGTTGGGCTCATTATCACTTGAACGTGCTTCTATCAGCCGCCAGAGCACACGGGCGACGCGCTCCTGTGTTGCGTTTCATAAAAATTGACACTGTATAATTCATCTGACAAAGCAAACAGAAACAAATCAGGCATTCCATAGCACGGAAAAACAAACGCAGCTGATATGATCTCAAGCGCTTCAATGAATGTTGTGAAGCAACAACGATGACATAAGGCCGAAAATAGAACGACCAGGATAATATACCCACTACGCTAAAAAAAGGCAAGGAAGAAACGACATGTGAAATAATGAAATAGTGACAATATTAGGACACTGATAGCATGACCGCAATTAGCAGCGTTGCTCTGTCAACGTGGAACCATTTAGCTTTATGTTACTGACAATGAGAAGAGGACACTTTAAGGACTACACTGCGCCTGACGAAACGACGTAAGACGATGTTTCACGCCATAACTTATTTTTACCTGAAATTCATTCCAAACCCAAAATAATGGAGCATTCTTCGGGGCACATTCTTTATGTAGAAGAATCTGCTGCTTCAGTATGGCGACGATTCTCTGTTCACTATATATACCACGCAACGAAAACCATAGTTTTTTCTTGCATTATTATTTATTTAAAGAAATCGAGTTGGTATACTTCTTAACGCTGCTTCTAAGTATTTGTTTCTTTAATCCCCATATTTCTCTCCTTTTCCCATCTCCCTAGGGTAAGGTTGTGAACTAAGCGGCGCCAATTTCGGTTTACCTACATGCCTCTTTCACAGGTATTCTCGCCCTCTTTCCCCCCTCTCTCTATACGTGGCGTGTTGTAGCTAAAATTCAGCACAGGCATGTCATCCACGTACTACTAATAATCGATACTTATAAGCTGCAGGCCGAATCTAGGTGTGAAATCTTTAGCTTTAGGTATTAAATTACTGCCTGATGTGAAGGCGCTAGGCACACTGTTTACCATAACAAAATCATCACGATTGCATGATATCTACGACGTAAACCATAGGATGGTTAGTTGTACGACCATGAAATTTCTGTGGAGCATTTGCTTATCGTCACGTTCGTGACGTGGACGACTAGAGAACAGTTGGCATGTTCAAAACAAAACACTCGATTTGGGTGAGCTTGTACCACATGTACCGGGAGATCAAAATTACCAACTATAGCAATACACACTGTATCCATGAAAGTCACGTACCTGGCAGTGGCATTCAATGATCTGATCTGTGGTGAAGTCTTAGGCATTTATAAACGTGGCATCGAAACATTGGGGCCTTCACGCTGGTGAACACGTGATCTCTCGAATAAATTTGACCACTCCCGCACTATGCGTATTGTTAGTAGAATGATCTAAAGTAATCGCACAACTTCTCAAGCATTGCGACGTGGCCTGCGTCGATCTTTGCTAACAGTTTTTGAAGGTGAACCTCGATTACATAAAAAGAACCATCCAGGGAGCTTTATTTCGCGAACACTGTCGGAACAGCGAAGCTCATTTGCGCCCTTCATCAGACTATATCTCGATTCGTTATCTTTTCAAGTCTTCTTTCATTGGCGCTGAGCTTAGGCTTGCCTGGCGCGAGCATCGTGATTGGCTCGGCGACGACATTCCGGCTCTCGCGTCCGCTCACGTCGGGTGGCTTCTACATCGGAAAAATGAGAAAGGTTTGCCATCTTTCAACCGCAATCACCTTAGCATTGACACTGATACGACGCTATCATACACTCCCCTGCACCTCGCCGTTACCCAACTTGCCATGTTTCTCGAAGGTTCACCTCTCAACATGTCCTGCTCTCGGCCTCACCTCTTGCAGCACGGCATTCTCCTTCCTACCAAGGCACGCTCTCGCGACAATACGGGGCCACGTGATCAGTTCTATGCTCTCCCTTTGCATGAAGGCATCAACTAAGAACAGCTTCCCCCTGTATAAAGCAAATGAAGACTTCTGACAATATAATGGATAAATGCATGTAGAAGTTATAGCACGAGTCGACAAAATCAAGCGTTGGGTACAAGGGTACTAAAAACTTCTGGAAAATAAGGCATTCAACTAATAACAGCCGTGAGCTATAAAGACAGACTGCCCACCACTATGGTCTAATGGTAACGTTGTAGTATCAAGGTCATGAATTTTATTCTATATTATTTTATTTTACCCTGGATGTACAAGGTACATTACAGAGGAGAAGGGCTCTCTTATATGTATATATATAATAGACAAAAAATACTACTGAACTTGACAACGGTTAAACAACATATAACCTAAAAAACACGTAAGTAGAAATATACATACAGTAAATATACAAAGGGATTCGCAGTAGTACAAAAAAGAGAAAATTTCACAAAGGCAAAATGTAGGTATTTAATTAGATACCAAGTCATTTTTAAAATGTTTGAGGTCTTCAATGCTTGTCACAGAGTCAGGAAGCTGGTTTTATTCTCTAGAAGTCTTGGGTAAAAATGACAATTAATGGGTAATTGTGTTACTTTTGCGCACCTGAACCTTTTGGCGATGATTTAGACGCGCTGATATCAAAGATGGCGCATGTATTAACAGTGAAGATATGTGTGTGTCATGATAATAAATTTTATGATAAAGAAATAGGCGAGAATGTGTCCTGTGAATAGCAAGTGGAAAAAGTTGTAAAGATACTTTCATGGTGGGTACGCTGGATGTTCTATGGTAATTAAAAAAGATGAAAAGGGCAGCGTGCTTTTGTATTGTCTCTATGCGTTGGGTTGATGTAATAAGGTGCGGGTCCCACAAGGTTGACGCGTACTCAAGCTGTGGGCGGACGTATGTGGTGTATAAAAGTTAGTGTTCAGCTTGGGGTAGTTTTTTTTTTTTGTAAACACGTGTGGTCATTGCATTGTGCCGCTTTTTTTCTGCCTTATTTTTTCCAAAGAAACCATACAACATAAACAAAAACGTTCAGTAAGACTTTAGTGTCACAATGCCGGCAAACAAAGCTTCAGTAAAATAGATCTGATGTGTTTCGAATACATCTAGTAGCCCGAAAGCAACACTTCACCTGGATAGAGCAATGGGAAGGGTAGAATTCAATAATAATGAAATCAAGAAGCTTTAAATAATCAATGCTACCGGGTTACAGAATGTGACGCGTTGAAGGCAGAAAACGAAGCGAAGATTGTTCTATGCAACAGCTGGTTGATACAACTGAAGAATATAAGATGGCCGTCTTTTACTTATTTGATCTTTTTCTAGCACTTTATGCATAAATTACTGAACTATGGACGATGGTCGCCAACGGTAATTGCTACATTTTCGCGAAAGCATAAAAAAATTACCATAGACGCAATCAAGGGTTCGCTATATTGTGCGGTGAACTCTTCTCGAAACAGGCGCGGTATATTTACTTCACAAGCGCCGAAATACAGGAATTGCAAAAGATACTTTATTGTTTTTCCGCAAAATTACAGGAAAACTAGCCGGGAAAATATGCATTACTGGCGAGGAATCGAGCATGTCGGTTGCCATATTCCTTTCGCGGTGCCAAATTGTTCACTTCAGGAATGCAATGCAAAGTGTCGCCGCAGAACTTGCAGCGAAGGCCGGCTTCGCCGCCCCTATAAACTCACGGTCCAACCCACCGCTGCAATTCGGCGCAAGCTCTGTCCTTATGATAGAGAAAGAAATAATGTTTCTTCAGCAGCACATTAGAAAAAATCATGAGTCAAAGGAAAGCTGGCAAACAAAGTGCAACCTTTGGAGCTCACGTACCAAAACAATTATGCGGCTAGGAATAATCTTATTACAGAGACGGCGACACTCAGCAGACCCGCAGTCCAAGAAGGCGCTTTGAATATTCATGATCCACGCAAACGGGTAAGAACCAACGGGAACACCCAGAAAGCGGCACCTGTGCTCAAGAGAGAAAAAATCAAAAAGCAAGGACTGAGAGGCTACACACAGCCGCAGTTTCTGGCACCAAAACAAGGGGGAGGTGGGCTGCGTGGATACAGCGATAAACGACTCGCATTCGTGGATGCGCGCATATCTGAGACGTAACCTCCTCGCATCAGCCTCTGCTCCTGTTCAAGAACTTGCCTGGCACGCAGTGATTTCATTACGACGTAAATCGTATCGAGTGGCACGGCCGCTGGATAAATTATCCAGCGCCCGTGCAAGTGGGTTTATGTCTGTGCGTGCGCGCCACTAGCGTCACGGTGAATTTGCGTGGCGCTACGCGCTTCCAGCCGAGAAGTGGGTTGATGTTTATTGTGGCCGTTAATTTCATTCGATGTGTCTCGTCTCGCTGGTGTCGACTGCCGTGTGTTTAGATACTCTATAAATAGGGAACGTGTGTACGGAGCTGTGTGGTTCGGTGGAGCGTCGATTGGCAACCAAAAATATTCCAGCCATTACGTAATATAATGAATGGGAAGCAGTGGCTTGCCTGCTTTGTTGCATAAATCATACATTGCAACAACTGACTCCGCCTCCAGTTTTTATTTTTATGTTTCTGAATAAGCACACAGAAGAATGGCACAGTGATTATGAGTGAAAAGTCAACTGTATACGTATTAATTTGGTATGTAGCTTTAGGGGTGAAATTAATTCCGCGAAACATCCTAAATGAGTCTGAAGCTTTTTTTTTAATCACAATTTGGGACAGAACAGTGATTCAAGCAATCAGTTGAACGAAAATTGTTTTATTTACATTTATTGTGTGGCTTTGCTTACACACAAATTTGAAAGGTGCTTATCACCAGTTCTCAAAACCTAAAAGCTGATTTCAAGACAAAACTATCTTTAATATTGCACCTCTAATAGCATTACCAACACGAAACATATCACTTGAATTATATTTGCAAAGCCTACTCAGCTATTGTGCAGCAACGAGGGAACACATGTAGCCTGTCGTTATACTTACGGTGTCCAACTTGACAATGCGGTTAAGTTGGCACTCGTGGCATTCAGGTTGCGATGAGTTCAAGAGTGCTCCCAGGCTCAAACTTCGTCTCGTCCTACAGAACCCAATCTGACGTACAATAGCTATTCGTGAGTCGCAACGGATATGTCTGTACCACAGAAACAAATAGAGAAGCAAGAAATGCCGTTATCCAATATTCATAGCGAGTGGCAGCGGAGTAAGTCAAAGCAACTGTCCGTGTTATGTACTTGGCGCATTTGGCGTAAAGCTTATATATACATGAAGGAAGAGCCTGTGTGAAAAAAAAAGGAACTGCCGTACTCATAGCTAAAAGTAGGGGCGGAATCCTCTTTCATCGACAAATCTGCTGAACTTGATGTTCTACCCCCTCGAAATTGACCCACGTTCTTATCCCTTTGCCGCTATATTAGTACGTCTGACCGATGGAACCATTGGAGCAAAAAGACTCTGGTGATTTCACAACTAGCTTTACGACTTCCGGAGAGCATCATAAAAGTGCCCTATAGCTCTTGCAGTTGCTGCGTCGCTGGTGACGACGCGAGCACGACGAGCCACATTGACCCGGAAAACAGGCCATTGGCAGTGAGAGAAGAATGACCGCGCGGTTTGACTGAGTCAGCAGTTTGCATCCGTAGGATGCTCAGTCAGAAGATTGTACAGATTGGACCTTCTCCGCGAGGCTTTCTGAAAAAGCGGTGGTTGTTTATCTTTCTCCTCCGAACGCACACTTGCAGGTAAACAAGAAACTAGCTATAACACTTTCATTAGAGCCAGAAGCGCACAGGAAACACGCCCCAAAAAAGGTGCACAGGCAGACGCGTCACTTTCAGCCAAATCTGAAAGCGTTAAAGAGCCCCTTTTACAGAAACTACGGTGTCAGCATGGCGTCGTTGATCGTGGGAAAAAATTGTTTTCCGTCACCGAAAAATCAAGTAATATGAAAAAAATTGAGATACTATTCCGTTTGAGTGAAAATCAAATTCAAGTTGTTTGCGTGGCAAGCAGGCATTTTACCATTCGGTAATGCTATTGCTCAAAACTGACTTGAAAAAGTAAACGCTCTCTGAAAGCTATGTAGCGGGTGTAGTGTTCAAAGTGCAAGTAATCTTGAGTGGCAGAAGCCTATCGTGCCAGTTGGAAAACAATGTCAATCACCTAATTATTGACTGTTTTAGTTACACATTCCTTACAAAGTGCTCATATATATTCAACCATCATCAGTCAGAAAAAGCATCAACAAACTGAGCACCTTAGCAGGTTTGGGTGTTTACTTACAGATGCGAAGTGGGCTCTCAGCTGATTCGTAAAAGAGAAAATTACAGAACAGTGGGTCATTAATAAACATCAGTACTTGCCGCAAGTACTTTAAGGCAGTTTGAAACGGGCAATGTTACTAGCGCAGTTATTTTTTCCTTCTGAGACGTTTGAGGAATGCATTGAGAACGGAAGAAAGTCTAGCGATTGAGAAGGCGATGCGTATGGGCTCAGATTACGCAGTCGCATTCCACTTTTATGAGTGAAGCTGAAGAGTCTTCCAACTACTTGCTGTTCTACCATCGGATTGATCGATTGATTGATTGATTGATTGATTATATGTAGAGTTTAACGTCCCAAAACCACGTTATGATTATGAGAGACGCCGTAGTGGAGGGCTCCGGAAGTTTGGCCACCTGGGATTCTTTAATGTGCACCCAAATCTGAGCACACGGGCCTACAACATTTCCGCCTCCATCGAAAATGCAGCCACCGCGACAGGGATTCGATCCCGCGACATGCGGGTCAGCAGCCGAGTACCTTAGCCACTAGACCACCACGATTGCTTGATTTGATGATTAATTGATATGTGGCGTTTAACGTCCCAAAACCACTATAGGATTATGAGAGACGCCGTAGTGGAGGGCTTCGGAAATTTAGACCACCTGGGCTTCTTTAACGTGCACCCAAATCTGAGCACACGGGCCTAAAACATTTCCGCCTCCACCGGAAATGCAGCTGCCGCAGCCGGGATTCGAACCCGCGACCTGCATGTCAGCAGCCGAGTACCTTAGCCACTAGACCATCACGTCGTGGTGTTCTACCATCGGGACTTACAATGAAAATTAACAGAAAATGAAACCAAGGAAGCAATATAAGACGTTATTTGCACTCTTTTAACTGCGTTGTAGTAATTCTGAAATAAACTTGAAAGAAGCGTAGTGGAATAAAAACAAACAATGCTGTCTTGTCGTTCATTTCGCTTCGTTCACTTTGCTTCGAGTTTCTATCATGGTTACACAAATGCTGTTAAGCATTCGTGTAACCATGATAGATACTCGAAGCAAAATGAGTGACAAGACAGCATTGTTTGTTTTTATTCCACTATGCTTCCTTCAAGTTTTCAGTTAGCTCTAATAACGTCCGCTATCCCTGCTTTATGTCATCATTTGTTCCTTCTCATTAGGGTATTGTCAAACAAATAAATGATCCCTTACACACTCACATTTTTTTGTTCATTCAGAGCGACATAAAATCGCGGCATCAAATCACAGCCGCGGTGGACGCACTTTCGACGGAGGCGAAAATGCCTGAGGCTCGTGTACTTTCGGTGCGCGAAAAAGAATCCCTGTTGTTCGAAATTCCCGCAGCCCTCGAATGCAGCGTCATTCATAGTCATGCATGGTTTTAGGAATATAAAGTCCCAAAAATCAATATTATCCTAGGAACGGATATAGAAGAGTCTCATTTGTGTATGCTGAGGAGACTGAACACTGGCCATTGGCTCACCGGCCTCACTAACATACACGCATTGAATTAGAGACTGGTGGGGTACTTTTCGCAGTTTTCTCCACTCTGTTGTGGCTTCACTCGACAAGTTGATAAGCTGGTTGGTTCATATTCGTAACTTTTAGAAGCGTACACATTAAAGCGGATAAAACAACGAGGACGCCTGACAAGGAGGAATATTGCGTTGAGCACGAAGTTTATAGATGAAGGCGCAACTGTTTGTCAGGGTATTCATATAATTCTTTTCGTTAAGTCTCACAGTTGAATTAGCGGATAATGTTAACTTTAAGACGTATAAATTCGATAATCCTGATGCTTCTGAATTTTTATTTATATATAAATAACTCTAGTGCGTCAAAATAGAAGAAAAAAATGTGTTTGAAACTACAATAAACATATGTAACCAAGTTCATATTGCAGAAGTGCTAGCTGTCTAAAATGAACAGGTTTTTCCTCCAGGAACGTCTCCTGTTTACAGTTTCCTGGTTTAACACAACGTCGAACCTTCAGCCTTCTGAAATTTTGGATAGGTGTCAATAACAGGATATGTGAACTATAAAGTCATCTTGCTCGTGAAGTTTGTGGGCTCTCAATCAAAGAGTACTGTGATATCATACAGGTTTTATTGTCAGTTCAGGTTGATTGTTCGTTTTGACGGTGGTGACGGTGTTGCCATAGTGAAAAAGAGGAGTGGTGAGGTCTTTGGCGCTGCCTGATCAGTGGTAGGTACATTTCAAGCTCGAGCTACTGAACGAGCTCTGTCCCCACATTGGAACTTCAGGATTGCGTGAAACCATATTGTTAGTGATACACGTGAAAACATAACAAAAATTTGATAAATATCTCTTAAATTTCAATAAAAAACTGTAAGATGAACAAAACAAGTCCTGAATAAGTATTTCGGGGCCTTCTAGCGTATACAAAAATATTCAAATGCTAACTTTTTGGGTTTGAGTCAAGATACAGGGCTCAGAGAGATTTACTACTAATTATAGAGCATTTACAAATTAGAATTCACATATTCACAATAAAACTTCAGTACCTTGCAAAAAAAAGCACGGGCTCATTTATGTTAACTTTCTGTGCACCAACAGGCTAATTTGCATAAGGTTGATTCTACCAATCAAAGAACCTTGACTTTCCGTTGTTTTCCAAACAACTGATGTTGCACGAGCCATGGTAAATATTTTTAACTGTGCGCTGATGATAAGGGAACCATCGAAAAAAAAAAAATACACGCACGCATTTGTTAAAACCGCTTAGCATTTTGGCTGCTCTGAGAAACAGGCAGTGATTCTTTTTTTTTATAATTTAGAAGATTCCTCCATGGAATGAGAAAACATATGGCGTTTTTCAGTGGTTAACCACGAACAGGTTTTTTTTGCTCCGTGGCGACGAATCAGAATTTGACTGGTGATTCGGAGTGAGTCCCCGCTATATACTGGTAGTGTCAGTGCAACTCGCCCCAAGGCGAATTACTCGCTGCTCTGCGACCAAGTTACGCATTCGGGCGAAAATACGACGAGCAACATACGTCACTTCCGTCATTGTGCGTGGGTTCAGTTTTGCAAAACGGCTGCGTTTGCTGCCATGGAGAAACTGCTACCACAAAATTATCTTATCAGCCCATCTTTCTTTCTTGATAATTTGCTTGTCTGCAGTCCCGTCTTGGCGGTAGGATCTCAAGATGGGCCACAGAAACTTTGATCCATGGGTTCGAAGGGTCATGCCACTACTCTTGAAGTGGTCACGGTGGGTAGTGGCACGACGCGCAGCCGGAGTGATTTTCATGTGCTCGTCCACATTTGTCAGCGCAATGCCAGCGCAACAGTATTCCAGCTTTCCGTGACAGTGTGGTTGAAATTCACGCTGCTGCAGTGGCGAGAAGTTGCCATGGGGACTTATATAGAAAGCGGCAAAACGAATAATTTCTGGAGCTGGTTTAGTGACGTTTACGTAAGCAACTTCCGGAATGACCTCCTGGGGCATTTTAGTGTTTCACTTGCAGACGGGTTTGGTGCAATCCAAGTGCTCGCTTCCTAATACCGGCGGCTGCTGCGGATCTCCCAGTGAAAAATGCCAGTATTGACCGTCTTGTAATCCGCCAAGCGGATAGTCAAAAACGTTCCGGAAGCCATTTTTGAGAACAAGCACCTCTTGAAAGACGCAAATTGATTTTAAGGCTTCTGAGGCATTTTGTTTTTTCGTTCCGTATGTCATTCACACTCGACATTTCTTCATAGAAGGAAAAATCTGAGTCAGCGGTAAAGAAGAAGAAAACCAGAGAGACAGACCAAGCACCTACAAAAAAAAAGAACTTTTGGGGGAAAGGCACTGCCACGCGGTAAAGCACTCACACAGCAGTCAAATCAAAACAAGCAAAGGAAAGACAAAAGGACGCAAACAGCAATTGTCAAAAAAAAAAACACTTGGTGATTCGTGCATAAGCACATGAGTGCCGAAAATATTCACAGAGGTTCACCAGAAATACTGTTTCACCCTCTCCTTCTTCCATTCACTTTTTCCACTTAGTCTTCGTGTCTTCTGACTGGCAGCGGAGCAAAAGCAAAAGAAGAATTTCTTTTCGTAGCAGAAAAATACGAAATCGCGCTGCGCAGAGTTATTCTGGAGGATGTAGCTTAATAGCGTCTTGTCCCTTAGCAAGAATCACTCCACGAAACAGTATGCTGGACGTCTTCGTAAGTGCGAAGGAAACCAGGCGCTTCGGTCCCACCGCCGCTACCGCATCGGGGAAAATGTATAGACGGAGAAAAAAAGGGACAAATCAAATACGGCGAAGGCTGCTACTGCTTTAATTTTTCCTTAGAAGCAGGGACAGAGAACTGATAAAGTAAAAAAAATTGGCCCTGCATCTTCATGTTACACTGCAAATGTCGTCGAAGGACGATAGTCTTGCGCCTTCGAGAGAGTGCATAAGCCGTTTATTTCGTGTTCTGCGCAAGAAAATCAGTGAGCGACATTTCGTAGGCGCTGCGTTAGAGTGCCTCGATCGTGCAGCGGAGGCGAACGAGCGCATCAAGTCACGTCACACGTGAGACATGAGCGTTATCTAGCAGCTATCTTGGAAAACGAAGCGCGCGGCGTGCGCGCCCGTCTCGCAGGCGATAAGGTGTAGAACGCAAGGTGACGGGTAGGTGCCACCACCGTGTCATCTTAGCAAAGCGTTGGCAACACTTGCCTTTTCGTGCAAGCGTTGCATTTTCAGCGCAGCGTAATAAACGCTACGGTCTCTGGAACTACTTATCTAGGCATTCTCTAGTATAAAGCGACACATTGAAAATATTGACGTGTTGTTATGGTGCTTAAGATATGTGCACTAGCTGCTTTTTTTTAATTGACAATCGCACAAGTATGAACGTTGAATCTTGTGCAATATTGGTGGGCGCTACGGATAGAGTCGGTTGTTCGGGGTACAGTTTGTAGATGTTTGAAGCATCGTTAAGGGCGGACGGACAGACAGACAGACAGACATACAGACAGACAGACAAACAGACCAAAATTTTTGCATCGAAGGTCCCAAAGAAAGACTATCGTCTTTAAAAAGAGAAATGACGTGGACAGTGTTGTATAGTATGTAAAGTATACTAGAAAAAGGTGTTGGCACTAGAGGCTCGTAAAGCGTTAGGATTACTGACATTTGTGTGAATTGTATCACTATTGAACCTCCCTGTCCTTTCTCTTTCAATCCTCCTGTATCAACATTGGGAAATGTGGTGTCAGCACTCCGATTAATTTACGGATGGTTACTTTTTTGTGCATTATTATTATTATTATTATTATTATTATTATATATTAATATATTTTAGTATCAATCTTAACAAAAAGAAAAAAAAGTATCAAAGCAATTTCGGGGCAACGATGACGACGAACTACACGCAATCGCAATTTGGCATGCAACAAGAATTCTTCTGATATTGATACTTTGTCGCCTGCTGATAAAGGACAAAGAGCGAGAGAGAGAAATAAATAAAAGGAAAAGACGGGCAGGTTAACCTAGAACAACTGGTTTGGTACCCTGTACGGGTGTTGAGAAAAGGGTTGGAAAGAGGATAGATATAGCGAGATATAAAATAAATTAGAAAAAAATTAACATGCGCACACATTCAGGGAGTTCCGATTACGGTCATTTGACAAGCCGGTTGAACGCTAAAAGCGCAGGAGCGCCTTCGCAGCCTTCTTCTGTGACATAGTGCTGTCGGTAGCGCAGCATTCTTTCTTCCGAAAGGGTCTGGTTGTCCAGTTCATCTAGTGCAATGCAGAGTGACTGCCTCTGCGAGGAGTATTGTGGGCATTCACACAGAATGTGCCAAATTGTTTCGTCACTGCCGCAATGGTCGCAGGCAGCAGTGTCAACCATTCCTATGCGGGTTCCAAGAACATCTAGAGATAGCGTATACGAATTGTGATAATTTGGTAGGACCCCAAAGCAACACTACTTCTTGACGTGCGCAAGCGCGTGCGCTCACACCAAAATGTGAGAAGCAAGAATGGTCGTATGAACGGCATCAAGTTTGTGAGGGCATGGGCTCTGTAAAAAAATCTTGCGTTATGCAGATGCTCATCGAGTAACTTTCTCTGCAACTCATTTAATTTCCCGCATGCTGATTCATAGCATACTTCTTCCTGAGCGCTGAGTTAGTGATGAAGTTGAACCAACGAACAATGTTCCACAAGAACAAGCTCGGCAAAAGAGTAGGGATGCTTCGCAATTAGAAAATTACAGCTTTGCCGCGAACCGAAGCAATGAACGCGATAGCAACAAATTGGAAGGTCACGCACAGAATGGGAATGAGTTTCTCACGCACAAATGACACACAAAACGTACTCACAGGTAGAGATGCACGCGAATAAGCGTCTCAGTTTTTACTTCACTGTGCCTGAAAAGCGCACTCTTTTCACAAACGGAGCAGTGACCTTTGTGCAACGATTCCAGTGACCTTTGTGCACTCCATAACTACAACAGAATTCATCCAGTACAAGCCGAACGCCAGCCATGACCTATGATTCTCCCCACCGGGAGATGAAAGTGCGTGAGAGATCGTCCAATCACCTTCTCTCCGCGGGCCAAAGTACGCGTAAAAAATAAAACTGCTGGGCGCGCGCGTTGCGTTATTTTGCTGAAAACACGATAGCTCCCCGCTCCCGAGGTGCCCGCCAGCAGCGGAAAGTGGTAGATATAGAAAGCTTGCCGTTTGAACGCTAGAGGAGGCACCCCTCGATAGCTCAGTGGTTAGCGACTCGCATTGACGACGTAAAGGCCCCACGTTTGATTTCGCGCCCCGGAGTCTTTTTCTGGATTTTTTTCTTTCTTGCGTTTTCATATATATAGATACATATACTTGTATGGTGCATGACATCGATGCTGACGCCGGTGGCGAAACCCTGCTGAGAGTGTTCATATAATTGCTATCGCAAAAATAAATAAGTGAATATAATATTAAAGAAAAATGACTTGCGTGTTTCTATGTATGGAAAACACTAAAGTAACGAAAAAAGCCCTAGTGCCAGGTATAACCACACAACTGCAAAAGCTTGGCTTCTTTCATCAACGTTTGTCACAAGAAGGCACTACAATAACAAAAAAGAGTGATTTTCTACATTTAGCGCCGTAACCTTTGGAACGGCCATGAAATAGAGATTGGGCGTATTTTTAAGTACCAGCTTACTAAAAAACCTTAACTCGATGCATTGCGATAACTGACGCGGCGTTACAATATATCGTTCCAGAAAATTTAGGGAAAGTTAGGCAAAAGATGCATAGACTACTAAGTGTTACTCTGCATAGCTCTGACCTCGGTGTCCTTACGTGGACAGTCTTGCAACGTGAGGCAGCGTTGAGGCAAGGCATTGACGTTTCCCCGTGGAAAACCTAAGACCCGGTTGCATTACACCTTGCCAGGCACCCCATAAAGATGCATTTATAAACCCATTCATTATTGAGTGTCAAGATTCCGACACGCACTACGTAACTGTACATCATGCCTAGGCTGCTGTGAGCTACACTGCATAACTTCAATGCATAGCTTTCTTGAATCCCTACTCCGCACTCTGCTTGCGATCAAATACGGCAGTGATGAAATGATGGAGCATGTTCTCTGTCACTGCCTTCGTTACAGCGTGCAAATACAGCCGCTAGCTGCTGCGTTAGCCCGCCTTGACAACAGACCCTTGTCAGAACAGCCAGAGCTCGAAAGCCGATATGATCTGTCGTCGCATAAGGAAGGCCTTATTGGTCTTTTTGCGCAGTAGTGGCCCATTGAATAGGCTATAGCGTCCCCGCTCTATCTTTTTTTTCACGTGTCTATTTTGCTCTTCGCTTTCTTTCTCATTTTCCCCATTCTTTTCTCCATTAGCGCAGCGTAGGAAATCGAATGCCCCGATTTCTGGTTAACCTCACTGCCTTTTCGTCATTTTATTCTCTATCTCTACTCCACACTGCAGCTTCATTAGGAGAGCCGAAACAAACTAGTCTTTGCTTTTCCTCTGCACAAACGCTTACTTCTCCTAAAGCTCGAGCGCTAAACTAAATCAGGGGATCTGGGTGATAATCTTGCGGTTGCATTTTATTGCGCGTGAATTTAACTGAAATCAATACCCTTTCTGAGGCCCCAATAAACCTGTCTCCGTGAAAATAGAGGGATCATCGAATGGGAAGAACTAAAAAAGCGAGACCAATCCTTCCCTTTGAATCGACGTTGAATAGAGCGAAAGCAGAGCAACAGCTTTACAGAGCCACGTTACGGTGTTGAGGAAAGAGAGAGAGAAAAGTGGCGATTTTGAGAGAACCTATTCCTTCATGACTGTGAACCACATTCTACGAAAAGGAACAAAATGCACGTCGGGGGGGGGGGGGGGGACAAAAAGAAAGACGCAACGACATCCGACCCCAAAACCGACAAAATAAAAGGCCTTGTGAAGGTTCCCGACCAATCCATTGCGCTGTCGAATCAAACGAGGTGAGGAAACAATGCAAAAAACGTGTATCGGGTCGATCACGTTTCGCCAGCGCTGCCACACTTAACGCTCCGTTACCCCCGCGTCAGCATTTACGGCCCCCCCCCCCCTTTTTTTGTGTACGTGTGGCTCTGGCGCTCTTTTCTCTGTGTGCAATCATATTTCTTTTTTTTCTTTTTTTGTAACCTTATACGTTTCCATTCTCATTTCGCTTTCCAGGCAGCGTTTGCAGCTGTATCCGCGTTTTGTTACGGCGCAGTTTGGCGCAAAAATGAGAGTAGACAATGAAAAGAAGGGCGTGCGAGCGTACATTGTAACAGGAAGTGCTGTAAGAGAAAACGGGGAAAACACGGAAGCGAAGCACCGCGATTATTTTCGCGTTCCTGTTTTTGGTATCTTCATACTTTGCCCACGCTCGGAACGAGAAGACATAGATCAGTGCTCCGGCCTCAGAATTCGCTCGTTCGTTTGAGAAGTTAAGCATACATGTTTGAACGTACCCAAATCACATGCAGATTTTGCAGTACGAAAAGTGATCGCCAGTGCGAAGTTTTCGTTGGGTAAAAAATTTTCGATTCTGCATAGATCATTTTAGAATATTTCACGCTATTGTCTCCAGTGCCTTTTTATTAAAACCAAGAAGCTCTTCTAGCT